>JAXIVJ010005704.1:0-72060 GCA_036785665.1 Chirona hameri
ATATATATATATATATATATATTATATATATATATATATATATATATATATATATATATATATATATATATATATATATATATATATATATATATATATATATATATATATATATATATATATAAGTAGGTAGGTAGGTAGGTAGGCAAGCAGGTAGGTAGGTAGAAGTGAGAAGATTTCGGAAAAAATGGTTTCGACCACCCAACTTTAAAATCGTTCCCGGGCCCATGGAGTGGAAGAGATCGGGGGTTGTTGGATCAGAACGTCGCCACATAATTTGGAGTGGGTGGGGGCAACTGCTGAGCCAATTGTGTTAAAATTTGGTTTGTGGTATGGGATCTCTCAGTCCCCAATATCCCACAAGTCAGGGGTGGGGTGCTTCTGCACGTGCGCACGTGTGCACCACGTATTTGTATATCAGAAACTACTTTCCTGATCGAGTTGAAATTCACCATACATTTGCTTTGTGTTATCTTGTTCATCGCCAACTACGGCGCCTTACTGGTTCGGAAAAAAGTTATGGAAGAAATATGACGAATGGCCTCAGGGTGAATAGATTTTACCTCGTGGAGGTCACAGGATACAAATACCACATGGATATTTGCATTGGCGGATCCAGAACGGGTGGTTTGGGGGGAGAGGATTCCAAAAAGTCTCGCACAATTCTGAAAACGCATCGGATTTGGCTTGCTTATGCATTGATAGCTGATTTAAAGCTAACTTTCCTTAGTAAAAGTTGCTTAGATTTTCTTCTATATCAGGAAATGTGTCAATCTCTCGCCGAATTTAGGTGGTGGTGGGGGGGGGGGGGGGGGCATTGCCCATTTTTCCCAACCGTACATCCGCCACTGGATCTTTGTATTTTGCAAAAGATGCGAGACTGGAGAAAATTGGGCAAATTTAGCCATTTCCTGTGGATTTATATGCATTTTTATGTTTCCCCAATATGACTTATAATTGGGAGGTCACAAAATAGACTTCACCTTAGGTCACCGATGTAAAATCATCCGAAATAGCAGAATTGTAGGTGTTTATGACCTGATTAAATCCTGTGAGTAGCTAACTGATCAGTCGAACAATGTGGCTGCGGCACGACCTTACATTTTTGGAGGTGGGATCACTAGACTTGACTTATTGACGTGACCTGAGGAGAACCGAGGTAAACAAATTTACATGATTTGGGCAATTGATAGGCAAGCAGTTGTACCAAAAATGGCGACATAAAATGACGTCGTTTTCCGCTATTTCCAAAAAACCTAACGGGGGAGGGTATCCGCCCCCACTGGCGGATCCATGGGGCGGACATCAGGGGCAAATGCCCCCCCCCCCCCATAGGAATCGCATTACGTCACGGGCCGCGGACAGTCGTGGTGTGCCAAGATAAAATACAAACTCACTTTTCATTTATGAAAAATACATCCGAATTTTCTTCTGATAAAAAAATACAACCGGACAGGGGCTCCAACTTAGAGGGACTCCGCATTCCATATGGGGGGGGGGCAGGGGAGGCTGAAGATGGGGGGGGGGGGGAGCAGCTCCCCACTCAAGAAGTGGGGGGGGGGACATATGGTTTTGCCCCCATAAATGTGTAAAAGTCTCTAAGAAGTTAGTTCGAGTTTTTACTTTTTGCCGATACAAAAATGACGGCCCCGAGGGCCGAGAGCAGTGCACTGAGGGCCCCAATGTGCCCCAGCCAGCCTGAGAGGCCCTCTAGAGTAGGGGCGTAGCCAGGGGGGCTTTCAACGCTTGGGAAGGGGGCCCTTTCAATGTTCGGGAAGGGGCCCTTTCGAGGCGCCGCCCCCCCCCCCCTGGACGAAATCCTGGCTACGTGCGTGCTCTAAGGCCGAAAGAAGGCCCTCAGTGGGCCTGAGGGGGATTCGGTAGGCTTGAGGGGGCTCTCAGAAGGTCTGAGACTTCAACATGGGTCAGTCCGTCGTTTTTTGCGACCATTTGGAGGCCCTGCCTAAATCCGAGGACATACCATTTCGTGACATTTTTTTTTTGGGGGGGGGGGGGGGGGGCGGGGTCTTTGGCCGAGGGGGCCCCTTGGGTTTCTTTGCGCCCATCAAATACTTTCCGCCGCCACTGGGCACGAGCCAGTGTGTCCCCCTTGTGTGCGTCTCTGATATGAGATGCACTTCTTGTCTTATTTTATATATTGATCTTTTTTCTCCTTATACTTTCGACCCGTTACAGATTTTCCCGATAACTTCGCTTTCTATATTTTCGCGGTGGGCCCCTTCGGATGGGGAAAAATCACTTTTTATTTGTAAAAAAATACAATCGGACAGGGGCCCCACCGGGCCGCCTCATATGGCGGCTCGGTGGCATCATAGCATTTGGTAAGGGGGCACGGGCCCTCGTGCCAAACAGGACTTCAAAATGGCCATATGGTGGTGGGGGGTACGGACCCTCGTGCCAAACAGGACTTCAAAATGGCCATATGGTGGTGGGGGGCACGGACCCTCGTGCCAAACAGGACTTCAAAATGGCCATATGGTGGTGGGGGGCACGGGCCCTCGTGCCAAACAGGACTTCAAAATGGCCATATGGTGGTGGGGGGGCACGGGCCCTCGTGCCAAACAGGACTTCAAAATGGCCATATGGTGGTGGGGGGCACGGGCCCGCGTGCCAAACAGGACTCCAAAATGGCCATATGGTGGTGGGGGGCACGTGCCCGTGTGCCCCCCCCCCCCCTTGTGTGCGCACCGGGAATGGGGACATTTTTGGAAATGTAACGGATTGGAACGGGTTTGGGACAGACCATATATATTTTTAGCACCACAAAAAGTGAAATATGCCGAAACAAATTCTGATTGGAATGGGCTGGAACGGCATGGGGGCTGAAAAAGTGTCCGATGAAGGGATCTAGTCTGTACTGTCCGTAGTGGTGGCGACGTCCATGCTGACTGAATTATTGTACAACCGTTACATATGTAAGACAAGAGTATACTCGTTTCTACCGCTAATTCCTGTCCAACGAACTGAGTTCCAAGATTATACTTACACAAGCTATTATTTGCTAATGATAATTTGTCTACCATCTGAAAAACGCGATACATGGTTAATTCATCGTGGGGTGCTAGTAATATTGTATGGGTCCGGTTCCGGTATTTAAAAAAATGTGCCAAAATATTCGAAGAACTTGCAAAAATAGGTACCTATCAGCTAAATAATAACACACAAATAGGACGAAATGTGTTGGGTTTTACATTTTAATCTTGTTTGTCGCGAGGTTTATAAGCTTCCGCGGCACTTTTGCCACCACTGGCAAAAATCCTTGGCGCCGCCCTGACAGCATCTCACATTTGGATAACATTCAGGTTTGACCAGGACAAGATTAACAGAGATCATCAAGGAACCTAGCATTACTTGTTACTGTCGCCCACCACTGAGGAAACGTAGCGACATCTATGACCAGGAGTTGTAACTAAGCTCCAGAATAGATGTCGCTGCTGTAGCCTTTGAGGAGCGAGATTCCCGTGTCGGAGTACGCTGATTGGTGGAGCGCCAGATTGTATTTAACCAATCATGCTTCATATAGTCCGAGGAAGACCGATGATTGGTAGATGAAACTGAGTCCGCCATTGTTAATCCCAGAGAATCAGCCGACAACTGGCCAGAAACTGGGACAACTGACAACATTGACCACACTAGCTGTACCCACATGCTTATACTATAACAACAAATTGCATCAACAAAGTCAATAAATACTAGACTATAGGTATACATAACATTAGTAGGTAGGGAATATACTAATACACAACAACGACATTTTGTCCTAAAAACAAAGCACGAAATAGCATGATATGAACAAAGAACTGAGGAAGGTCACACATTGCAGATAAGTTGGACAGCTCTCGCTCTTTGTTCCCAGCCTACATTTTACAGTCCGTCAGCATCAGCGGCTGGTTGGAGCGGCGGCCCGGTCAGGACTCAGTCCGACACCTCCGCCCCTCTGCCGGCCTTCAGTCCTGTTCACTACCGCGGATAGTCCTCCGTCCACTCCTTCACTCTGATCAGACTGCCGGTCAGCAGGTTTCTCAGCTCGCTGATCAGTCTGCCGGACCGCGGGTCCCTCAGCTCGCTGATCAGTTCGCCGGACCGCGGGTGCCTCAGCTGGCTGAAGACCGAGCCTGTCGACAGAGCAGAGACACGTCTGATGTGACGTCACACATTCACAGACAGCGACAGAGACAGAGGCAGCAGTACAGCCGGCATGTCCAGCCACCGCCGGCCACTGACGTCACACAAGACAGCCTCAGACGTCTGATGTGACGTCACACAGGACAGCCTCAAACGTATGATGTGACGTCACACAGGACAGCCTCAGACGCCTGATGTGACATCACATAGGACAACCTCAGACATATGTGATGTCACATAGGACAGCCTCAGACGTCTGATGTGACGTCACACAGGACAGCCAGAGACGTATGATGTGACGTCACACAGGACAGCCTCAGACGTATGATGTGACGTCACACAGGACAGCCAGAGACGTATGTGATGTCACATAGGACAGCCTCAGACATCTGATGTGACATCACACGGGACAGCCTCAGACGTCTGATGTGACGTCACACAGGACAGCCAGAGACGTATGTGATGTCACATAGGACAGCCTCAGACGTCTGATGTGACGTCACACAGGACAGCCAGAGACGTATGTGATGTCACACAGGACAGCCAGAGACGTATGTGACATCACACGGGACAGCCTCATACGTCTGATGTGACGTCACACAGGACAGCCAGAGACGTATGTGATGTCACATAGGACAGCCAGAGACGTATGTGACGTCACACGGGACAGCCTCAGACGCCTGATGAGACGTCACACTCCGCTCTAGTCCGGCGTCACGAGTGTGACGTCACATCATCGTTGTCGGGCGTCAGCTGAGCCGGTGAGCGCGTGTGCGGGCCCGGAGAGGTCGGGGCGCCGTGCCGGCTGTTGTGCCGCTGGTCAGAGAGGCGCGGCGCGGCGCCGTCACCTACCGGGGACATAGAGATCGATGCAATTGTCCCAGTTGTCGCGGATCAGGCCTGCCTGGTGCAGGGCGTCCAGCACGGCCTGGCTGTTGGCTGCCGTGGTGTGAAGATACAGCCACCGCAGCCACCGACAGGCCACCGCCAGCCTGCAACAGAGCAGAGAACAGGTCACACAGCAGAAGCAACAATGTGTGTGTGTGTGTGTGTGTGTGTGCGTGTGTGCGTGTGTGCGTGTGCGTGTGCGTGTGCGTGTGTGTGTGTGTGTGTGTGTGTGTGTGTGTGTGTGTGTGTGTGTGTGTGTGTGTGTGTGTGTGTGTGTGTGTGTGTGTGTGTGTGTGTGTGTGTGTGTGTGTGTGTGTGTGTGAGTGTGTGAACGGTGTATGTTGAGGACATTTGCCCTTCACACACCGGTAAGTCGAGGACCACCGGTGTATGTCGAGGACCGAAAGCCGGTCCTCGACTTTAAAGCTAATCAAGAACCGATAATTAACGTCTTCTCGGTCATCTGACTTAATTTTGAGATGGTCCTCAACATGTACGAAAACCTTACTTTTTCACACATATTGTGTGAATGTGTGTGAACGTCGCTTCAATCTGACGTGTGTGAACTTCAGACGACTGTGGGGGCAGCCATATTGAATGGCACCACCATGATCCGCGCATGAACCTCTCTGGTTTTTCTATTTCAGAATTATTGGAAATTCGTTTCTTTCCTCACTTCCTAATTAATATAACTAATTATTTTAGCCGGCGGAAATATTTAATTCATTTTTCTTATGAAATTTGAGGTATTTGAATCTTACTTTACGAAACTATATTTTCTGCGAAGAAGTCCTGCTGTTCGTCAAGGCCACAGAGATAGCTGTTCGTCAAGGTCATAGAGATAAGGTAGACCCGTCCCTGCCGCGCAGGTATCTGTCATGACGTCACCGGGGGAATACTTATATCCGGCATAGCAAGCTAAATATATGAAACACTACTTCGCAAGTGTCATACATGTCTAACGTACATTATTGCAACGTCAATAATGCATTTTAGACAGTATGAAGTCTCATATTAATGACAAGGAACTCACAGGCATCCAAAAAGTAGTACCCCTGGTGACATCATCAGCGCAGATTATAGATCAGCTTATAGGCATTGGGATGACAACGGCCTGGCCGTTCGTAAGCTACACGTTTGTGCCATATTTGTGCGGTTGACGCGTGTGCTGAGTCGGGGCTGGGTTGAAAATTATTAATCTGCAACTGGAGGTAAGGTGTGTATGTGTTTCATTAAGTCATGTGATGTGTTGTATTATTGATCCACTTTTTAGCGGTGGTTTGCCACGTTACCTATCAGAAGAAAAGTAAGGATACATATTTTTGCCACTGCGGGGCACGGCTGCATAGTGATAGGCGTTTATATTTGGAAAGGATCTGCTACCATCCAAAGCACCAAAGAAGTAAAATTGTAAGAGAAAAGAAATAAGAGAATGAAGCTGAGGGCATAGATTCAGTAACGCACCTCGGGTAGGCAATAGGTGGTAGGTGTAAATTTGGGTAACGGTGAGGCTGGCCAGAGGTGGAAAAACCTCGAGGTTGACACCGACAAAGAGCCAGGCTAACTCACTTCCATTTTTCGCGCTCTTATGGCCAATTACTCTAAAAAGCAAGTTTTTTTTCTCACGCCTCGGTGACTAACAATATTGATACAAATCGGCACTCTGGTACATTTGGTAAACATGCAACATATTTTGTCAATACGCAGCATATTGTGTCAACACACAGCACATTTTCAACACAACACATTTTATGATTGGTACAATGAGTGCTACACATGAAGATAGGGGTGTCTGAATAATTGTACTCCAGAACCATCAGTGCCTATTTTAACATGGTAACGGGGGGGGTGCCCCAGTGAGCCGTTCCCCCCCCCCCCAGTCAAAAAATGCTGCCCACCCTGATTTCATTATTTCCATGTCAGTTTCCGATTGATAGGTATTCAATTAAAATAAAATATGCTTACCTGGTGATAAATGTATACAAATCCAATGCAAATGTCATGATATTCCTAAGTTTTAGAATTTCCCAACCAAAATAAGTATCTTTAAATTATTTCCGGAATATCTTGAATTTCAATATCTTTTGAACAATTGCTCATTAGCGACAGAGTGCCGGAGATCTGGGGTTGTTGGATCAGAAATGTCGCCACACAATTTGGAGTGGGTGGGGGCAACTGCTGAACCGATTGTGTTCACATTTGGTGTGTAGTTAGGCAGGGGCTCCGCCACAGGGGGGCGGGGGACGTGTGTCCCCTAGGGGCGGATACAGGGGGCCGCGGGGGACGGCCGCCCCCTGCGGGTAGATACAGAGGGGGGCGCCTCCCCCCCCCTGCACCCCCCCCCCCCTCCGCACCGAAGGCGCGGAAGGGCCTTGCAAGCAGACCAATTTCCGCGCCGAATGCGCGGAAATAGACATGCTTACAGGGTTGGATATCTGACATTTGCTGCATTCAGACCAGGAGCCGCCCTCAGGCTAGGTGCCGCCCTTGGCCAGGTGCCGCCTTCAGGTCATGTGCCGCCCTCAGGTCATGTGATGCCCTCAGGCCAGATGCCGCCCCCTGGTCAGGTGCCACCTTCAAGCCAGGTGCCGCCCTCAAGGCAGGTGCCGCCCTCAGGCCAGGTCCCGTCATCAGGTCACGTACCGCGTTCTGGCGGGGGACCGCCCTCAGGTCAGATGCCGCCCTCATGCCAGTTGCCGCCCCCTGGTCATGTGCCGCCCCTTAGCCATGTGCCGCTACCTAGCCATGTGCCGCCCTATGGCCAGGTGACGGCGCCCCTCCGGCCAGTGAGGACGCCCCTCCGGCCAGTCACGGTGCTTTTGCGGCCAGTGACGGCATCCCCTGTCAAAGACGGTGCCCCTCCGGCCAGTGACAGCGCCCCTCTGGCTAGTGACAGCGCCCCTCTGACCAGTGACGGCCCCTCTCCGGCCAGTGACGGCGCCCCACCGGAAAATGACGGCGCCCCTCCGCGGCCAGTGACTGCACCCCTCCAGCCAATGACGGCGCCCCTCCGGCCAGTGATGGCGCCCCACCGGCAAATGACGGCGACCCTCTGGCCAGTGACTGCGCCCCTCCACCCAATGACGGCGCCCCGCTGTTCAGTGACGGCGCCCCTCCGTCTAATGACGGCGCCCATCTGACCAGTGACAGCGTCCCTTCGGCTAGTGACGGCGCCCATCTGGCCAGTGATGGCACTCCTCCGGCCAGTGACGCCACTCTTGCGTCCAGTAACGACGCCAGTTACGGTACCCCTTCGGCCAATGGGCACAGACAATGGCGGCAGCCTTCAGGCCAGTGACGGCGCCCCTCTGGCCAGTGACCGCTGGAGGTGCGAGGCTCTCTCAGGCCTTGACAATCGCCCTCTCAGACCAGCCTGGGATCCGCTCAGGCATGGCAAGGGTTCTATCAGGCCTATAAATCATCTAAGGGCCCCTCATGCCGCACGAGGGCCCCTTAGGCTGACAGGGGGCCCGCTCAATCCGACCGAGTTCTCCTTCAGGCCGATCGAGGTCCTCTCAAGCCGACCGAGGACCACTCAGGTTGACTTGACCCATCAGGCCGACCAAGTTCCCCTTCGGGGCGCTGGAGGATCCCCTCAACCCGTCCGTGGGGCCCTCACGCCAACCAAAGGCCCCTCATTCGGAACATAATGGCCCACAGGCTGACAAAGGGTCTCCTCAGGCTGACAAAGGGCTTCCTCAGACCTAGGGCCCCCTCAGACCAAGTGATGACCCTGAAGCCGACCCTTTGTGCATTTCTACGCACGCCACTGAGTGTCACTCATGGGAGACTAGAAGAACAATAGTTTCTGTGATAATGTTCCTTCAATTGAGGTAGAATGATTTATCACTCCGGACGGGGCAGGGGCTGCCCTAAATGACTTTCCCGCTAAAAAGTTGAATGCCGAGGCGGAGAAGCTCCTGGAACAGGTGAGCAGTCTATCCTCGTGCTGTCAGCTAAAGCTGAGCGCATATTTGTATTTGTTCCAACCTTGCGTTTGAAGGTGTCGGCGCCCTTCGCTAAGCAGAGCTGTTTGCATGGACCATTTCCGATCGCGCAATATTTGCTGACAGGCGGAATTTAAAGTCATGGATTTACGTGTCACAAACTTTCGGCACGGTCCTCCCCGCGCATTGACTTCATCTTACTCAGGCCGCTGCCACCGATACAGGTCATCCCAGTCAATGGTAAATAGGACGAGTTAGCACGAGTCGCGGCGCCAGCCCCATGCATCAACTCGAACATCTCTCCCTGCCAACTCTTCTTGGTGCAAGAAGAAGTCAGGCGGGCGCGATTGTCAAATGCGCTACGCAGGCACTTAAACAGGATTTTTATCAGGGAGGGGGGGGGGGGGGGGGCACCCGGTAGTAAAAAAAAATCGCTCCTCAGCCATATCTTGTTCACGGGGGGGGGGGGGGGGAGGGGTATGGTTGGGTCGTCAGAGATCTCATTTTATCTAGTGTGCATTTATTTTGCTCAGAGGGAGGGGGGGGGGGGGGGGGGGGGCATGGCCACCGTGCCCCCCCCCCCTGACTACGTCCCTGGCGCTACGGAGAAGAACTTCAACAAGCACCGCAACGACGTAGCTACGATGGAATTTGGACGAGAGGCGCCTCTTCGTCCGTGGAAGATGGAAGCGTCGGCATCTGATGGAAGTGGTAGACAATAATGTCTACCACTTCCATCAGGCATAGATTCAGGCAGAGATTGGGCAAGGTAGATTTCGGCAGGTCAGAGAGGAGAGAGAGAGATAGGGGGGGGGGGTATATTTCAGCAGGCCAGAGAGAGGTGAATGACCTAGCCGTGACATAATTAGTCACATCCACGATCGCACTCGAATATACGTGCTGCTGACGAAAATGCGTGCTATTGACGGACGGCATACCTACATGTGAGAGTGCTATACAAATACATTCAGTATCTGTTTATAAATACATTTATAATTTTACTTTTTAGAGAGAAAAACTGCAAATGAGTAAGCGTAAGAAAATTGACAATTTTTGCAGGAAAATGTATTTTATTAATTAACCTTTAACGCCCCTCTAGGCCATGGCGTCCCCTTTGACGGCGAAAATGCCGCCCCCTGGGTCAGTCGCCCACCCCATTCGGAAAAATCCTAGATCCGCCCCCTGGGTATGTTCGAAGAAACGGCGCCCCAATTTCCCGGAAAAAAATGTGCCCCTATTCCCTGGAAAAAAATGCGCCACTGTTCCCCGCAAAAAAATGGGCCTCTATGCCCTGCCAACTACGGCGTCTTACTGGTTCGATACAAAGTTATGGAAGAAAAATGACGAATGACCTCAGGGTGAATATATTTTACCTCGTGGAGGTCACAGGATAAAAATACTACATGGATCTTTGCATTGGCGGATCCAGAACGTATGGTTTGGGGAGGGGGAGGGAAATTTCCAAAAAGTCTCGCACAATTCTGAAAACGCATCGGATTTGGCTTGCTTATGTATTGATACCTGATTTAAAGCTAACTTTCCTTAGTAAAAGTTGCTTAGAGATTGTTTTCTATATCAGGACATGTGTCGATCTTGCGCCGATTTCAGGCGGTGGGGGGGGGGGGCAATTGCCCATTTTGCCTAACCGTAGATCCGCCACGTAGATCCGTAAAACCGTAGATTGCAAAAGATGTGAGACTGGTGAAAATTGGGGAAATTTAGCCATTTCCTGTGGATTTATATACATTTTCATGTTTCCCCAATGACTTATAATTGGGAGGTCACAAAATATACTTCACTTTAGGTCACTGATATAAAAATCATCCGAAATAGCAGAATTGTAGGTGTGTATGACCTGATTGAATCTGTGAGTATCTAAATGATCAGTCAAACAATGTGGCTGCGGCACGACCTTACTTTTTTTGGAGGTGAGATCACTAGACTTGACTTAGCAACTTGACCTGAGGAGACCCAAGGTAAACAAATTAACAGGATTTGGGCAATTGATAGGCAAGCAGTTGTACCAAAAATGGCAGCGCGAAATGGCGTCGTTTTCCGCTATTTCCAAAAAAAAACCTAAGGGGGGAGGGTATCCACCCCCACTGTCGGATCCAGGAGGCGGACATCAGGGGAAAATGCCCCCCCCCCACAGGAATCTAGGGGAGGGGGGGGGGGGGCATGCAATACAAGTATGCCCCCCCGCGCGTTCCCGGCACTGAACGTGAAAAACAATGATCTTAGGAGAAAACTTCATGAAAACGAAAGTTTTCTCTTAAGTGATTTAATTTTAGTTTGTATGTATCCCTTGCTTTCAATGAGAGACACAACAGCGCACCTGATGCAATTCAAGCAGTCCCGGTGACACTCGCCCCGCTGGGGGGAGGGGGGGGGGGGAGGGGCAGAATCTGCCACCTACCGGATTTTTTAAGTAACTATAAAACTCTAATAGATATCAACGTGAAACCTATAGTACCTTATACTACATCAATTATACGTCTTCTCACCAAATTTCAATGAAATTAATGGAGCATTTGGGGAGATAATAACGTTTTAATGACGTCATGTTATTCCATTTTTGGTGGAAGAACAGTAAATGTTCGATTTTTGTAATAGAGTTTCAAAGCAAATTGCAAATACAAAACGTCAAAAGAAAAGAAATGTCATTCTCTTCCAAATAGCCATCTATAATTTGTTATTTTTTGGGGTTTTTGAACCCCAGAAATATTTTTTTTTCGGAAAAATGTCCTCAAAATTTTTTTATTTGTGAATTCGAAAAGTGAATTTCGTAAGCTCGAATACCAAAATAAGGTGACCGTCGCAAATTCGCGGAGGGAAAAAATGGGGGCTACCTTTTTGCCACAAAAAGATATCCCCAAAATGGGGGTACCTTTTTGCCCCCCCCCCCCAGTGGTTTTTCCCTTAAAATAGGCCCTGAGAACCATGCAACGTTGCATCATCTACTGATATTTGTTGTACCTATTGTTATAAGGATGCAAGAATAATGTTTCCATATTCATCCATGATGACATCACTTGCTGATTCCATGGGTGCTGCAAAATAGTTTTGGACAATTGATGTTTTGCGTATTTGAAGTAGGTAATAGAATCAAAGCATCATTCAATATTCCACAAATAAGATAGAAAACACCATTATTATTTTTGGTTCTGACCATATGAGAGCAATAATTTTATCCAACATGATTTTACATGACACAGTATTTTTGCCAGTATTGAATATTTTACCACAAGAACTACAGATGCATGATGCTGTGGCTATTTTGGTCTGGGTATGCCACAAATTGTATGTTATTTTTTCAGAATCCAACATGATTTTACATTGGTACAGTTTTTATGCCAGTATTGAATATTTAAACATAATTGTGTTAATTTAATTTTATATGTGATAAGAGATAAAGAGATTGTGCCAAGATACCTGGAAAAGATAACAAGATCCAGCAAATACATTTCACTAAGCTTTGGAAACAATACTTGATCGATCAAGAATGTTGGCATTAGGTATCCAAAATTTGACCTATAATTTGGCAAGCTCTTAAGATAGTACTAAAATATAGATAGCACTAGTGGATACTAAAAAAAAATGAGAGGGGAAGTGGTATTTGTTAAAATGGTAAAAAGGGTAAATTCTCTCTTTCATGAAGAAAGGGTAAATTCTCTCTTTTCCCATTCAAAATCATTCCTATCCACTGACCAGGATCCTCCATGATATTTAACAAATTTGGATCTATTAATATCACCATCATCATCATCATACATTTATTTGCCTTGACAATAGGTGAAATTCAGGATGGACACATTGGTGCACGTTGCCATCAAAACAAAAGGATTGGTCCATAAGCTTACGCTTAAATCAGAGCACCTATCCCTTTGATCGCGAAACGCTAGTTGTAGCTATCTACTGACCACCGCGCCACAGCACATGATTTATCGGGATACTGGATTCAGATATTAGGAAGGTAATTCCTGTGATTTTTTTTATAATGAAGCTTAGTTGGCAAGGAGTAAGTTGAAAGCACTTGCTTGCAATGTCCTATTATTTCGGGGCAGCCCGCCTGGCCAACCGAGACGTCGCCACGATCCATCCCGGACCGGGGACAAGTGCGGGTTACCGTCCCGGTTGGCCCATAGAAAGTAAGTCGTAATACAAAAACAGATTTGCGTAAGTTATGCACAGCAACCCCATAGAGGTGACCATCTTGACATTTGAACTCAAATGTCATCTTGACATTTGAGTCCGACATTATTCTTTCAACTATTAATAAAAACTGACCTCAGGTCAAGGTCACCAAATAACCTAAATGGGGTATATTGCATATCATCTCACGGGCATTGTCGCCAGAAATCCAATGATGACATTTGAAGGCTCCATTCTGTCGAGGGTTAGGGGCAAATTAGTGCTGATGACCACAGATGATCTCAGGTGACCCTGCAAGGCCCACGGAGTACCTAATTATTTCACCTGAATTGGCAAGAATCGCTGATGGGAACATCTTGAGTATCAGTTTCATGCCAAACATGTCAAAATGAGGCATTTGCAACCTTTGGCAACTTGAAATTGAAATTGAGTCAATTGAGGCAATAGAGGCGAATTTAAGTGCCCATTGCCTTATAATGGGGAGTCCCCAGAGTTGAAGTGATATGGGGTTACCGATATAAAATCCAAGATTTGCAATTTGCAATAAAAAATGCAATTTAGCGAATTCGTATTACCTATTTAGGTGCTACTCAGGATATTCCCAAGCGGAACGCTACGTTATACCTATAACTCGCCCCCCCCCCTTAGAAACATCAATATCGTCAGGTCAGATCGATGGTAAAGTTAGCCGAGGTCAATTCTGTACAAGCAACCACATTTTACAGCGGCCGTGCGCGTCATTACTACATAAACAGACAATGTGCAAGCTCCAGGGTTGTCGCTACCTGGTGGGGGTCGCCCCCACACTTATGGGAATTTTTAACATTACGACTATCGGTATTGCATGACAAAAATTGACTTCAAAGGGCATCCACCCCCCCCCTCCCCCCAACACACACACAGATGATAAGTACTTGATTTGACTTGGCTTTACCTACTTGACCCGTAATAGCCGCTGCCACGTGGACAGGCGGCACGTAGCCAGTATTTCGTCCAGGGGGGGGGGGGGCGCCTAGAAAGGGCCACTTGCCGAGCGTTGAAAGGGCCCCTTTCCAAGCGCTGAAAGGCCCCCCCCCCAAAAAAAAAAAACGGATGAAAAGGCACGTTACAAGGATGGAAAATGCAGTATGACAGGTATGGCATGGGCCATACCAACTTTTAGGAGCTGGAGTTAGCGAACTGCCATAGCAACTTTGGAACGGGCGACACCAATTTGGAATCAGCCAAATTGGAATATTATTTATGCTCAACTTGGAATATTTTGTTTTATGCTCAAGCCTTGGAACTTTTAAACAAATTGCGCCGCAGAGCGGCGCGAACATTTTGAGTCTTATGCCCTGGATTCTCATCAATGCGTCGCATTGCGCATGGTGCGGACCTCTAAAATTGCTATATTGTGCGTTTAAAAGTGCGGTAAGAAAAGTGTTAAAGTTAACTATTTTGCCCAATTATATAGGAAAGTAGCAACCTAACACATACACGCGCCGAGAAACGGGCCGAGTTTTTTCCTAACCCGCATATAATTGAAATTGCACCGCGAAGCGGCACGAAAATTTTGAGTTGTATTCACTGTACAACTGTATTCTTACTGTTGAAAGGCCCAAGGTCCCTTCAGATCGTCTAGGGGCCCCTCTGACCTTTTCAACGCCCTTCCGACCTGTTCAGGGACTCATCTGGGATCCGCGAAGCGAAAAGGCATGATGTGGAGTGGGTGATATATATATATAATACAAAGAGGGCTTACTCTACAGGACAAATTAAAATCGGAGCTTTCGGGTATATTGTAGCACCCTGACGAAGCGTGTTATAATATACCCGAAAGCTCCGCTTTTAATATTTGTATTGTGGAGTAAGTCCTCTTTGTATTTAATCGTCATCTGGGATCTCCACGTGCTTTGACCCTTCCGGTCTCACCAGGGACTCCTCTGACCTTCCAAGAAGCCCCTCATGTGTGTCAAGGGGCCCATTCGGCCTGTTCAGAGGTCTTTCCGACCTGGCCAGGGACTGCACTGGCTGCTTTGTCGCCCTACCGACATGCTCAGGAGTAGGGGCGGCGGATTGCCGGGCGCAGGGTATCAAAAATTCCCACCTCCCAGTTGAAAATCCTGGGGAGGGGTGGAAGGGTCATTTTGCCCCCCAAATTGAGCAGGCCAAAATCTGGGGAGGGGGCAAAATTACCTTTATGCCCCCCAGGATTTTCGACTGGGGGGCATTTTGGGTACCCTGCCCCCGCAATCTGCCACCCCTGCTCAGGGGCCCCTCCGACCTGCCCAGGGGCCCCTCCAGTCTGGCTAGGAACTCATCCGACATGTTCAAGGGGCCTTCCGACCGGCCCAGGCACCTTTTCGGTCTAGCCAGGGGCCCCTCTGACTTGCCCAGGACCCCCCCCCCCCCGATCTGCCCAGCGACTCTTCTGGTCGGCCTGCGCTGGCTGCTTTGTCGCCCTGCCGACATGCTCAAGGGGCCCTCCGACCTCCCTGGGGCTCCTCCGTGCTGGCCAGGGGCCAATTCGGCATGTTCAAGGGCCCTTCTTACCCGCACAGGGGTCCTTTCGGTCTGGTCAGGGGCCCTCCGATCTGCACAGAGGCCCTTTTAACTTTCCAGGGGCCCTCTGGTCTCTCCAGGGGCCCTCTAGACTTCTAAGGGGTCCTTTCGACCTGGCAAGGGATAGCGCTGGCTGCTTTGTTGCCTTGCGACATGCTCCGAGGGCCCTCCGACCTGCCCTGGGGCCCCTCCGTGCTGACTAGGGGCCCATTCGGCATGTTCAGGGGCCCTGCTGACCCATCTAGGGGCCCTTTTGGTCTGGTCAGGGGCCCCTCTGACCTGCACAAGGACCCTTTTAACTTCCAAAGGGCCCTCTGGTCTGTCCAGGGGCCCTCTAACCTGCTCAGGGGCCCTTATGACCTGGCAAGGGACTGCGTTGGCCGCTATGTCACCCTGTTGACATGCTCAGGGGCCTCTCGACCTGCCCAGGGGCCCCTCTGTGCTGGTTAGGGGCCCATTCGGCGTGTTCAGGGGGCCTATTCGACGTGCTCAGTGGGCCCTCTGACCCACTCAGGGGCCCTTTTGGTCTGGCCAAGGCCCCTCTGACATGCACAGGGGTCTTTTGAACGTCTAAGGGCCCTCTGGTCTTTCAGAGAGGGCCCTGATGGCCCTAAAGGACATCTGAAGTCCTCTTTCGCCCGGTCTCATCGGCCCTTCTCGGCGCGCGCAGTGCGCCGAAAAGGGCCCTCGCGCGCCGAAAAGGGCCCTCCTGGCCTCCAGGGGGGGGGGGGGGGGGCACCCTTGGCTACGCGCCTGCACGTGGATGACCTCAATCAATATCTACATCTGTAACTTCGCACTGCCTGGCCACGCGCGTGACAGGGGCCCTGGGTACGTCCAAGATATCCCGCGCCGTGCCGGTGCTCGGCGCCACCTTCGCCGTGCCGGGGGGGGGGGGCGTTTCGACGCCCCCCTTCTAACTCTGCTCCTAGGCAATGTAGCGCAAAACAAAAAACAGCGTTGGAAAGCTCGTCAAAAATGATTTAGAAACTACTTCAGTCATTTTTTCGCTCAGGTTATTATTGAGGTCACCAGAGGTCATCATAGGTCAAATTTTCCCGTTTTAGGTAACTTGATCCTGAAATCCCACGATATCTCGGGAACTATGATAGCTAGGACGAAACCGAAAAAAGCAATAGATAGCTCTTGAAACGCTCCAGTAACATTTTACCGTCAGATTTGAGTTCAGGTCAATAGTTGAGGCTCCAGAGGTCATCAAAGGTCAAAATGGCTGTTATCTTGGGAAAAGTTTTTCGCGAATAACTTTTTTGCTATTCAAGATAGAGCATTGATTGTGGCTCCATAGTGTTTCCATCGGCAAGGCGCATCGAAAAATATACATCTTGACCTTGGAAAGTCAATTAAACAAATTTGACCTTAGGTGAAGGTCACATGGTGACCAAGTCGGTCACGGTGGGTCATGTTGCATATAGGTCGATGCGGCTTGACGAGAAAATCACATTCGTGCCTTCTTCAAGTTTCTATCTCTCTTCGATCAAAAGTTATTGGCAAAAAAGTGTATGTGACCTCATGTGACCTCGGATGACCTTGTGGGGGTCAAATACACCAAAATAGTATCTGGGTAATGAAGAATGGTCTATTACCACATGATCCTGAAGAAAAAACGTTGATTTGATGCGTTTACATGGAAAGCAAAGCATTTCAATATTTCCCCATTGACTTATAATGGGGAAGGTCACGTGATCGATCAGACCTTAGGTCACCGAATAAAAAAATCCGAGATACGGAAATTGTAGGTAATGATATCCTTATCAAACTCTAAAAGTTTAAAAGTGATCACCCGGAAACTGTAGACGTGGCACGACCACAAACTTTTTCTGAGGTTGGGTCACGTGACCTGACCTGGTGACCTGACCTGATAAGACCTGAAACTTTTGGTTTCACAAAAGTTGTAAAAATGTTCAGCGGACAGGTACTGAACATTTTAGCTACCTGGCTTCAACGGTTTTTTAGCTATTGGCAAAAAAACGGAGGGGGGGGGGGGGCGTCTAAACGCCCCCCCCCCCCCCGGCACGGCGCGGGATATGACATTTGCATATGTTCATAGAATAGAGAAAATTGTGACAAGCCGTTTGACCCCATAACCGAATTTTTCCGAACAATACTTCCTGAGATCTGGGCCGAGTTGCCCATCCGTCGGATAGGCAGTTTGCTGTGACGGGGATCTACTTTCAGTGGGCGAATAATCAGCTGATTGTTGGTCCTCATAATTCACGAAATGTACACGTATTTCACACAGCCGGTCCTCGGATTCCGGTGAGGTCCTCGACATTCCGACCTCATGGCATTTCTTTCCTAAAACGATTCTGACAAATTTCAAACGTCAGGGTACCTCTATTCGTCACACATTTTAAGCGCCTGCATTTTGGCGGGCCTCAGGCAACCGCAACAGGTGGTCCTCTAGATACACGGTACAGACAAGGTGCTCGTCTTACACCGTACACACGTATAGGTGTGTGTGTGTGTGTGTGTGTGTGTGTGTGTGTGTGTGTGTGTGTGTGTGTGTGTGTGTGTGTGTGTGTGTGTGTGTGTGTGTGTCCGTGTGCGGGTTTGTTGTGTTGACACGACACACACTCGCCAGTGACGGCTGACTGACCGGATGACCGCTGCGGCCGGGATGGCCGTCTGTAGCGGCTGCCGGCGGTCTCCCAGCTGCAGCGCTTCCAGCTCGGAGCAGCCGTGCAGACTGTCCAGCACGGCGTCCGTGATGCCGCCGGACGGCACGCCGTGCAGGGTAAGCCACTCCAGCTCAGAGAGCCTGCCCACGTGGAGCAGGCCACCGGCCGTCACACCGGGACAGTCTGTAAACACACAGACACAAACACACATACAGACAGATACAATTACAACAGCTGAATGTTATTATAGGCATGGCGCATGTTCATGTGTGGAGTAACAATACATATCAGATGGTGCGCAATCCTACCTCACGCTGACAATGAACAGAACTGTTGATATGAAATGAACATCACAGAATATGGTGCAAAATATCTACTAATACACTGCATATGAACAGCAAATAATTATTCGGTGGTGTTAGCATGAACAGTATCGAATACGGCTTTCTTCCATGTGGCCTCTGAAGGTGGCTGTAACAATATACCGTTACTGGGTGTCCATCATTCCCTGAGCACGTATATCAATAGCCTGTACGTGCTGCCGTTACTCACCACCTATGTAGAGGTTCTTCAGGCGGGGCGACAGGCCAGTCAGGCAGGCCAGTGTCCAGTCCGTCACGTGGCGGATAGACACTGACAGACCCCAGTCAACAGGGACACCTCTCTCTGACTCCAGCGGCGCCTCCAGACCTGTCAGGTAGAGCTGCGTCAGCTGACTGCAGCCGGCCAGAGCCGCAGCCAGGTCGGCCGGCTGCAGGACTGACACCTGAGTGTCAGCTACAGATACAACCAGCACCGGGGCAGCAGCCGAAACTGAAGGATATTTGGACAGCACTGTTACAATGCACATTACACACTGCATGTGACATGTGACAACGCGCACCACCCAGCAGGTGAATAAGTTGACAATAAACAAGTGTGACCCACTGATCTGCGAGGCATCTAAAATGGTAGGTTGACCATTTGATTTAATGAGACTCTGAAGTTAATGTCACTTGACAATGCTAGCACGGAAACACTACGAATCCTCAAAAGCCAATCAAAAAACGACACCAGCGCACTCGGCGGCAAAACATAAACACTTAGTTGACAGCTGGCGCCACCTGCATGCATTATCTCATGACGCTAAATCACACTGTACCGGCTGTGACGCTGTTGGAGACTGCGGTTTGATTGCAATTATACCAAGTTCCTCTCGATATTTAATGCTACTATGATGTTCTTTCTGGTCATTATCTGCAGGTGATCTGATATCAACAGCGTAAGACAGGTATGATAAAAAACAGATGATTGATCATTTTTAACCACAACACTAGCAAATGTCAGGACAAGATGAATAACAAAATTCCTTTGTTTGACACAATATGTGTAATTACTTTTACATTAATATTCGTATTATTGTATGTGACAGAAACGATAAGTTATAACAAATACATGCAACGCATTCATAGAGCCAGTCATTTTGTGAAGTTATATGCTGTTTGTTTATAGCAGCTGTATAAAGCCAGTATTGCCTATAATTGACCGTCACCATTGTCCGTTAATGTATATCGATAGCGTGTTTGTGCCACCGCAGCTCACCACTGATATACAGGGCCTGGAGTGACTGTGGCAGCAGCTGCAGCCACCGCCCGGTGTCCTCGGGGCTGTCCTGCCCGGCGTCTGTGATGACGCCGGACGGCACGCCGTGCAGGGTAAGCCGCTCCAGCTCAGTGAGCCTGCCCACGTGGAGCAGGCCACCGGCCGTCAAACCGGGACAATCTGTAAACACACAGACACAAACACACATACAGACAGATAAAATTACAACAGCTGAATGTTATTATAGGCATGGCGCATGTTCATGTGTGGAGTAACAATACATATTAGATGATGTGCAATCCTACCTCACAATGATAATGAACAGAACTGTTGATATGAAATGAACATCACAGAATATGGTGCAAAATATCTAACATATACTGGATATGACCAGCAATGCATTATTCGGTGTTGTTAACATGCACAGTATCGTATACGGCTTTCTCCCATGTGGCCTCTGAAGGTGGCTGCAACTGTTCTATTCTGTCTTTTGAGGTCCGTTCCGGTCCGCGGGACGCTGCGAGAGCTCGGTACACGCAGGAGGCGCGTCAGTAACTGATGTATTGTAAACATCTATTGCTGCCACACAGCGGCTGGGCGGCCAACTCAGGGAAGGGATTTTCACCGTAGGGAATAACACAACATCCCCCTCAAGACACAACGTGGGTTAACAAGAGGCAACACTCGCCCCATGTATGCGTCTGAAACATAACGCAAATCATATTCGGTTCACACACATGACCGCAGTAACATATACATAATCATTCATAACGGTACACCGGCTCTGACCAGTTGACAGTCTATCCGGCTTTCGGCGTTGACGGGCGCCGCGTCGTGGCTGCAGATTGACGTCTGCGCGGATATCTTGGCTAGGTGGCGCCACGGGAGTCGGCTGGACAGACTGAGATGGCGCCACTGAACTGTCGGCTGGCTGACCAGTCGCAGCTCACGAGCCGCGCTCAGGACTCAGGTCGTGTTCCGCTCTTCCGATGCGGCAGATCTGCTGAGGGAAGGTGGCCGGAAGATTCCCCAGCCGAGTACAGTCGTGCCAGGATAGCAGTGGTGAATGCAGAGACTGTATCACCGTCACTTCCACTGTATGGATGACGTCACCTAGTTGTAGTGTGAGGGCACACACGACACAAACAACGCGTCTTGCGTCCGTCAGCCGCCCACAACGCTGCTGTGGACGGGACGAGATCATTACATTTCACTCTCATTGCTTCAGCTGGCTTCGTAGACATGACCGAGGTCTCTGCACCAGTGTTGGGAGTCCACATGGTCGTCCGCTGGCTGCTGTCGGGATGATGAGTTGCAGTCGGACTTGTGGCGGGCGCTTAGCGGCCACTCCTTGCAGCCACGCGTCAGAGTCGCGCGCCTCCGCCGACGTCGACCCCTGCCTGTCCGCTGTACGGCTCGCTGGCTCATCAGAGCAGACGCTGACAGCTGGCGGCGAGACGCTGTGGTGGGATTATAGTAGCTGCCGCGGCTGTACCGGTGCGCTCGTCCACAACCACCGTCGCGTGGCGCAGCCGTACCCTGGCGGCCGCAGCTCGAACTAGCCACGCTCCGTGAGCCACTGGCCATTGACATATATAGGTATAAACGAACTACTCCACCCGGCAGCCGTTCCCGCTAGGCGACACTAGCGCCGCAGCGGAGAAGGAATTGAGTAAGCGCTGCAATGCTTTTACTATGGCGGAAGGCAGTGGTGGTTCTAGGTTTTGAGTTGGGGGGGGGGGCAAAATTCCAAAAAGTCTCACACAATTCTAAAAAATCATCAGATTTCGCTTGCTTATGCATTGATAGCTGATTTAAGGCAAACTCTCCTCAGTAAAAGTTGCTTAGATTTGCTTCTATATCAGGAAATGCGTCAATTTTGCGCCGATTTCAGGCGGTTTGGGAGGAGGGGGGGGGGGGCAAACCGCCTGAAAATATTCAGCTTGCCCATTTGCCCAACCGTAGATCTGCCACTGGCGGAAGGGCGATATTTGTCGGCCTGTAACTCAAAAACCGCGTGCGGTAGCGCACTGGAAAAAGTTTGAGGACATAGAGACAATCACAATGAATAACAGGGAATAACAATATTCAGCTTGAACGTTCACGGTGATTATTGTCACATATCGCCCATCCGCCGTAGCAAAAGCATTGCTGCGCTAACTCATGCCCTCTCCGCTGCAGCGCTAGTGTCGCTTCAACTGGGAACGGCTGCCGAGCGGCGCAACAGCTGGCGCAGTTCGTCTATACTTATATAGGTCAATGCCACTGGCCGTGTCGGGCGAGTGCCCCTGGCGGCCACTCCTGGAACTAGCCGGGCGCCCCTGACCGCCGCTCCTGCATACCACCGATAAGTGGTCTCTCCCGTTGTACCCGTAGCAGGCGCGACCGAGGGCGCGGCAGTCGCGGGCATCGGTATGTTATGCCGCACCACACCGGTCGCATTTTTCTTCGGTCCTGGCGCCCTTCGATCTGGGTCTGCCCCGGCTCTGTTTGTACTGTGACACCTTGTTCAGAGACGGCTCACTCGGACCGCGGAGGACCGAGCTATTGTTGGACGCGTTTTCAGATGCCCTGCACACGTCTATCGCCGCCTGAAATGTGAGGTCCGCCACCTCTAACATCCGGCGTCGCGCATCGTTATCACTGCTGCCGACAACCAGGTGATCACGGAACCGAAGTAACAATATACCGTTACTTGGTGTCCATCATTCCCTGAGCACGTATATCAATAGCCTGCACGTGCTGCCGTTACTCACCAACAATGAGGAGGCACTTCAGGTGGGGCGCCAGGTCAGGCAGGCAGTCCAGTGTCCTGTCTGTCACTCCGCTGCAGCCGCGGAGGGACAGACTCTGGAGACCGGGCAGACCTGCCTGAGGCCAGCAAAGCTCCAGCGGCACCTCCAGCCCTGTCGGGTAGAGCTGTGTTAGCTGACTGCAGCCGGCCAGAGCCGCCGCCAGGTCGGCCGGCTGCAGGACTGACACCTGAGTGTCAGCTACAGATACAACCAGCACCGGGACGCAGCCGAAACTGAAGGATATTTGGACAGCACTGTTACCATGCACATTACACACTGCATGTGACATGTGACAACGCGCACCACCCAGCAGGTGAATAGGTGGACAATTACAATTGTATTCCACTGATCTGGCCTTGGAGACACGTTTGTGTGAGTTGACGGATTTAATGATATTTTGAAATTAATATCACTTAACAACATGCTAAAACTGAATACCAACGAATTCACAAAGGTCAATCTAAAAACGACACCAGCGCAGTCGGCGGCAAAACATGAACACTTAAGTGGACAGATGGCCCCGCCTACATGCATTATCTCATCACGCCAAAACACTCTGTACGGGCTGCGACGCTGTTGAAGACGCTGTTGCTTTGAATCAAATTATATGGAGTTCCTCTGAATATTTAAAACTGCAATTATATAACTATACAATATCGATATCGTGTATGTGCCTCCGCAGCTCACCACTGCAAACCAGGGTCTCCAGTGTCTTGGGCAGCTGAACCAGCCACCGCCCGGTGCCGTGAGGGCTGTCCACTGTCAGTGTTCTTAGACATTCCAGTGGACGCAGCAGCATCACCAGGTCAGCTTCGCTGCAGCCGGCCGGCAGAATGACATCCATCAGCTGCTTGCTGCTCTGCCGGGCCAGTTTGTCGAGCGACAGCGTGTTGATGTTGAAACCCCGCAGGTCAACCTTCTGCAGGTTTTGACACGTGTCGGCTGAAACAGTACACCGACGTTGTATGTGTTAATATTTTACCACAGTATTGTGATCTTAGATGTATGCATAGAAGCATCAGATGCTGCTTCCGCTACTACTGTTTTGAGGAAACCTACTGATTATGGGTACTGTCTCAGCGTCAAAAGAGACTGTCCTGACAGGTATAAATTGAACGTCATTAGGGTATGTACAGTCGGTCTCATAATTATCTTTCCTTGCCACCACGTGGCGTTACGGTCGCGATAGGCACAACAAAGGTGGTTTTCCCACCGTAGGTTGGTACCCATTGTGGCCGTCTGGCAGGTGCGTGACCTGGGGAGGGGGAGGGAGGGAGGGAGTGCGGGGCGTTGTCGGAATGGAATTCGCCGCGACCCGCGTGGTGGTCAGGGCCGTCTGTCTCGAGGGTCAAGACTCCGTCAAGAGGTCGCCTGTCCTGAGCTGGCAGAGATCCAATATTGGAGACTGAATAACGGTGTTCACCACATCGGCCCAAATAGCTCAGTCGGTATAGCTGTCTACTCCTAGCGTATTCGTAGATTGGTCGTGGTTTCGAACCGCGCTTGCACCAGTCGATTTTACGGGTATTTCTTTCTTAATCATGCCACGTGTCATGTGCAATGCAGAACCCCGAAATTATTAATGCAAACGTCCACCTGATGATTCTACACGAAAAAGCAGACAATTGCAGTGGGCCTCGCACTGATATGTTCGCATCACGCCGCTCCGTCCTTCACGCTCCACGAACACGCCCGGGCGTTTTTTTATCCATTAAGTTAGCGACGATATCTGCGATGACAGTATTTAAAACCTTAGGTCTATGAAGCATCGCCAGGTGTGTAGCTGATAGAGCATATGACTGGCTACATGTTTAAATTTAACCTTTACCTTGAGATCAGGTCAAAATATCGACACTTTATTTTTTGGCACAATGCAAATTGATCAATCGTCGCAAGCGACACGATGGATAGCCATTTCCGAGACAACATCTTTGACGACGGTATCGGTCAATTTGAGATTAAAAATATTCGTCTTAACCCTATTACCGGCAGGGGGGGGGGCACATTCTGCCCACCCCTCAGGTTTTTCGCAAATATCTCCCAAACCGCTGAGAGCACACCCATTAAATTTTGGGACTTTTCCTAGAATTGAATTCCGCATATGGAGTTAACATTTTTGAGTTCCTAACCTTAACAGAGGCGGTTGACAATAAGTCGTGGCTATTACCACCCCGAGTCAAACGGTACAGGAATAGAAACATGCAGGTCCAAAACACGAGACATATGCCACAAACACACACACACATACACACACACAAACACATTCAGCGACGTCCTGTATCGCCAGCGGTTGTCAGATGTGCCTCCACAGCACGAACAAAGCATCGCTGTGTCATTTCGGTAACACCGGCAGGCAGTGCGTTGTACAACGCTGGAGCATGATAGGCAAATCGTCGTTTCCCAGCCTCGGTTCTCGGTCTGGGGAGACGCAGGAGTCTGTCCTGCCGGGTGGTCCTCTCTCGTGCGTCACGACACCGGACAAACAAGCTCGCGAGCGAATCAGGCGCGCCCTGCCGTAGTACCTTGTGGGTCAAGGCAAGCGTGCGAGCCTCTGCCATCTGTCGGGGCGCCATCCAGCGGAGTTGCTCACGCAGATCAGCCACATGATCGAATTTACGTCGTCCAAAGATGACTCTGGCAGCGAAGTTCAATATCTTTTGCCAATCTGCCAATCGCGACCATATCTTGGCGCTATGGTCGCGATTGGCACAACATGGTGGTTTCCTTAGCATTTCTCAAAGCAATATTTGTCTTTTCTAGGTTGAGTTCTGTGCTGACACCAAGCAGTGAGCAGCTGTTATCACCGCTTGGTCTGGCGACGCTGCCGTCCACAGCGGCCACCTCAACTGATGACCTGTGCCACCTGGAGGACACCACGCGACAAAACAGAGGCCATTGCTGGCAAGTTGAAGGGTGGGGAAGGCAGTGTGGTGCAGATTGGAGATATTTGTGTGGAGAAGAGAGTATGGATGCATTGATAGATGAATTGATGTATTAACCCGCGCACTGCAGGGGGGGGGGGGTGATTTCCGCTCCCCCTCAGGTTTTTCAAAGATAGCAAAAAAACGGCGGCGCGCAGCGCCGCCGGGTTTTCATACACCTGTTAGGACATCAATTGCGCACACTTTAAGAGAGAAAAAAATATGCTCGGGTCATCTCAGGTCAGGTCACCAGACCAGGTCAAGTGACCCCACCACCAAAAATGTTTGCAGTTGTGCCAAAGCCAAAGTTTTTCACCGATCAGGTTGAAACTTACAGGATATCATGAGGGCATCAGTACTTACAATTCGTTTAACTCGAAATTTTGATATCGGTGACCTAAGGTCAGGTCAATTTCGTAACCTCCCCATAATAAGTCAATGGGGAAATATACAAATGCTTCCTATTTCAAGGATATGCATGGTACTAGTCCAATTAATTCTGGATCATGTTATTATAGGATATTCTTGATGATCCAAGTGTAAGTTGTATTCAGTGACCCCTATTGGGTCATTTGAGGTCATGCGAGGTCACCATCACTTTTGTGTCAATAACTCTCGAAATAATGAAGATAGAGAAGTAAAACAGACATCAATGTGTTTGTCTCGTCGAGACACGTCTTCCCATATGCAACATGCCATACTTGGGTCACCACTTGACCTTGACCTTAGGTCAAATTGTTAAGTTGACTAAACAAGGTCACCATATATATAATTCAGAGCGCCTTGACAAGATAAACACAATGGCGT
This sequence comes from Chirona hameri, assembly GCA_036785665.1. Classification (NCBI taxonomy): domain Eukaryota; kingdom Metazoa; phylum Arthropoda; class Thecostraca; order Balanomorpha; family Balanidae; genus Chirona; species Chirona hameri. Next base: position 26,421 of record JAXIVJ010005704.1, read on the forward strand.
AAACAGTTTTTCGTTATCTTTATTAGGGAAAAGTTAATAGCAAAAAAACGATTTAGCAAAAAAACGGATTTCTTTTTCTTTTTGACCTCTGGAGCCTCAAATATTGACCTGAGATCCAATTTGAGGACACTTTAGCGATTACAAATTTCACTGACTGGCGTTTGCTTTTTTCCGTTGGTTCTAACTATCATCGTTTCTGAGATATATGGGAATTTCTGGAGCGATGTCCTAAAACAGGAAAAACTGGAAAATTTGACCTTTGATGACCTCTGGTGACCTCAATTTTGACCTGACTTATAAAAACACTGAAATACTTTCGATAGAACATGTATGAAGCTATCAAATGCCTTTTTCTGATTCTCGCTACGTTGCGTAGTTTTCGAGATCTCAGGGGGCGGGGGGCGGAAATCAACCCCCCCTGCAGTTCGTGTTCGGCGCAAAGCCCCTGCAGTGCGCGGGTTAAGATTCAGTGTCAAATTATTGAATAAAATGCTGAGTAATTTAAAATGCAGTTGTGTGAAAAAGATCCTCCTCCAACTCCAGATATTTGTGAATTGGATGTTTTCTTTATAGAAATGAGCGACAACACTAGTTTGCAAGAAAAGTTTTGGCCATTTGAGTTCCATTTGGTCAACTGATTGCATTCCAGGCTATCATGACTGTTGCATGATTTCATTGCATGACATTGACATGCATGACATTCCATGTGACTGTTGCAGAAACTCGATAAGTAGCTGACACGATTTTCAATGTACTGATTTCGGCATCCTTATGTTCTTTGGCAGGAAGCTGGACATCGAGCCGAGGTCGCGGCCGCTTGCCGCTGGCACTGATCGCCTCCCGCTACCAAGACGACGTGCTGGTGACGCTGTTGGGACGCGGTGCCGACCGCGAGCGCGTCAACCAGCTGCTCGCCGAGTATGTCGCCAGCGATCCGCCGCTGCCGAGCAACGGCGCGGCGCTGCGCTGGGACGCGCTGCCTCCTGACTCACCGGCCACCCCGCCGCCGCAGCAGCCTCCGATGTGGGAGCGTTGCTCGCCACCATCAGCCTACAGACGTGCCTGGCGACGCTGGAACGGCAGGCAGTCGACCTACAGGCGTTCGTTGTCGTGACGGATGATCTGAAGTTGTCATGACCTGAAGGGAGCTGTTATCACACTGCTCATGCCGCGTTGGAGGATGACCGGCGCTATCGCGCGCTGGCACCGGAATACGCCGACGGCGCGTACGCCGACTACGTGTCGTGCTTCGTCCGCGGCTACGTCCGCGATGCCCTCGAATACGCTGCGGGCGCGTGGCTGCCGGCAGCATCCCCATCGCAAGTCCAGCTGGTGGAGCGTGAGCTGCTGGCGGCCGCGCGGGTGGTCACCGGCTGCCCCCGGTCCACTCCCAGAGACCCCCTCCTGACTGAAGCGGGTATCCTGTCTCTGCGAGGTGGAGGCGCAAGGTGCTAGCCGCACGCACGCTGTGTCGCGCGCTCTCCCTGCCGTGGGATGACGCGCCAGCTTGGAAGAGAGGCGCTGGAGGAGGCGAGCGCTTCGGCGGTGGAGGTGGAGCCGCGACTGGAGATAACTCCCGCGCCTTGGGCGGCCTGTGCGCGGGTCACCTTTTGTTTGGAGGTGGGCCCGGGCGGCCGGTGCGACACCCCCGTGGACGTCCGGCGCCGGGCCGCCATGGACCATCTGGCGACACTCCCAGACCGGGCCACCTGGGTCTGGACCGACGGGTCCGCGGAGGCCGGCGTCACCCAGGGCGGTGGCGGCGCTCACATCTCGACCGGGGCGGGCGAGGAGATGGAGGTCAGGGTGGCGGTAGGGCAGCTGTGCTCGAGTAGTCGCGCGGAGTTGTTCGCGATACGAGCGGCTCTAGAAATAATCGAGGATGGGGCAGACGCCGACCCTGTAATAGTCTGCACCGATTCGAAAGAGGCTCTGAGAATGCTGAGCGGGGAACCGACGCCCAGACGTCCCTCCTCGGCGCCGAGATCTGGCGCCTGTTGCAGGCCATCACGGGCCATCGAAGTGTAATCCTGCAGTGGGTCCCCGCACACTGCGGGATCCCCGGCAATGAACGTGCGGACGCGCTGGCAAAGGAGGCATCTGGTGTCGGCGGACGTCCGCACGTTACCCGGGCCATTGGCCGCATCGCCACCAAGCAGTGGCAGGACTAATGGCCCGACAGCTTCTTTAGGATCTACGATCATCTACGTCGACTTAAGATCTACGTCGACCCAGCGCAGCTGCGGGACGCCGACCTGGTGGCGGCCTTGGTGGCCGGCTACCTATGCCATCGGGAGCCGATGGGCTATGGTCCTCACTGAGGACCCAGGGGGACAAACAACAACAACAACGTGTCGTGCGCTAGTGAGACCAGTGAGCGTCGGCTGCGCGAAGTGAAACAGCGCCAGCAGAGCTGCGACTGGACTGTCGGCCAGGAGCGCAAGGCTGTACGCGCTCACCGAGAGCCTGCTGGTGGAGAAGTACTGCCGGTTGGTCCGGCTGCGGCGGCACTGGCCACCGGTCTGACGAGTCTGGTGTGCGCTGCGCTAGCTGGTCGAGACGGCATTGGTGGAGTCGGCGGCCCTCTGCCGGCGGCTGAAGGAGGCGGTCAATGCCTGTGTGATGTGTCTTCTGATGAAGCTTGTCAGCTATATTTACATGCTTTGTATTTTTGTCATAAGATATGCTTATTCCATTGTGTGCATTCTATTAAATGGCAAACGAAGTGCAGTATAATGAATGTTTGGGCAATAAAATGATTGTCTAATGATAAATAATAGTCTTTTAGTAAAGATTGGCTTTGATCAAGATGAGGCTGTTTTTTACGGAGCGTGGGCTAATGTGCTCTAAAGACGACTATCACTGTTGAGTTGCGTTAGCTAATAAGCATGCAGCGTTGACGTAATATTCCTGGGAAATATGGTTGAACCATGTGACGGTTTCATTTCACAAAGCGTGACCAAGCCCATGATTATCGCTCATAGTGACTCATACTGTTCTTACATGCATTCTGAATCTCATTGATATGAAGTGGAAAAATGTCTTGCGCTCTGCTAGTATTCGTTCAAGCACCAAGGCCTGTTCTAAATATATTGATACGGCTCTGCTGCCCTTGCCCTTGCGGCCCGGTTTGCATTATGGCAGCCTGTTGTCCTCAGACAATCATGACCAGAGGCCACTAACGAGTGCCTACATTATTGGAGTCAGGAACCAGCGTTTCCAGGATGAGCAATCTTTGGTCAGACACTTGATTGGGTATGATGATCAGGTAATGATAAGTTGTATTTGTGACAAGATATCTTTTTAGCATGCTGGGTTGAGCTGTCAACTTTCACATAGACTGACGTCAACTTTGACATAATCGTAAATCGGTTGCGTTTTTCCTACGAGACGAACTGCAAATTATTTAAATGCGCGCATTAGTCAACCAAGTTTATCTTCTTAGCGAAGTGTAGTTAATGATGCATCATTTGCTTGCTATATATTCACGTAGTTTGTCAGAGTTTCCAGTTCACTTTGGGTTCGGCGTCGCCAGCTTTTCCTAGATTTGAAACGGGGGAGTCGCCACCTGAAAGTGTGTGTGTGTGTGGGGGGGGGGGGGGGTGAGGACGGAGGATTCTCATGCTGAAAGGGTATTTTCCAGTTATGAACCCCAAGTTGGAAACAAAATCAGCTTTATTTGGTGAGCTTTATTGGTGTTATTTGGTGAGTTATGGTCAAGAAGAGCCCAGTCGAAGTTAAAGGAAATACTAAAGGGAGTCAATATAGGCAACCTATACCTACTACTGTTAACGGGTACATAGATTTAACGTGGCGGCTCTACTATGAAGTTAATTTTAAACAATAACAAGTTTACAAATAATAAACACATGTGGCGGACGCAAGTGCAGGAGGATAAATGTACCCCTATGGAGGAACACAAATAAAACGACGTTATATGTTGTATGAAAAGGATCTAACTAAACATCATACCACGTCCCTCTGGAGGATAACAGCCACCTCTAACAATGTCGATAGATAAGAGAAGTCAATGTGTCGATGAACTCCAAGACAAGTTTTTGCTTATTGCCACAAATTACAATAAAACTAATACTAAGTCTGGTGATTTCATTGCGATTGTGCATCCCAACCCTATTTATTTCAGTTAAAACCTTATATTCATTTAATAACTTCATTTTAATTTAGTAGACTTTACTTTCAATGGTTTCTGGTTTCGTCGTCAATGGTTTTTGGAATGAGAGGAAATATCCTGAAGCATCCCCATTTTCCGGAGTCGGTAGAGCTCTAATTACCGTAGTTTATAGTCGATGTTCATTGGAATATCATCAGAAGCGTCCACCAATCAGCGACGACCAGTCACCGTCGCTGATTGGTCGACGCTCCCAATCGCTTTGTACGCATATCTTAAAAAACACTCCATTCTAGTCAGCTGACGGTGCGTGACTGCTCACAAAGCCAGGGCACTATACACTGGGTACTCCAAAGTTTGTTTTATAGTATATATTATACATATACTATAAAGACTAAAAAATATACACCAAAAAATGAAGGTCACTACCAGATCTGGAATAATATACCACATATGGATGCACGATATCCTATGCAGGTATATGGCGTTCGTGTTCCGATCAACCACAGACGGCGGTATTGGTCTGCGGTGTATACAGCCTTGGGTCTGCGTCTCGCTGTAAGTACTAGAGGGTGGTATCTGGAAGGCGTAAATTTGACCATATTTCAGACGTTTTGAGTGGCCCAGGGCGACTCACCTCCATACAGCTGTCAGAATATCACTCTCTCACTCCGGCCCAACGTGCACGGTGGTGGGAGGAACCTGCATTTATGGCCTCGCTATTTAGCCGAAATGCTGCACATCGCAATAGGCGCACACGACAGGACGAGCAGTTCCACATACCTCGCATCCGCACTGAAGCCGGTAGACGTCAGTTTTCCCACCGAGTTCCTCGTCTTTACAACAGTTTACCGACCGAACTGACTGGTCTGAGGCCTGCCTCGTTTAAACGTAACTTGCGGTTGTACATGAAAGGCCGAGGTGTTAACTAGCGTATGGCAGCCATGCTTTGTCTGTGCTATTGTTTTCGCATTACCAGTTTATATCTATTTTGTGTTGATGCCTAGTTTTGTAAGCCGTGCACCATTGTTTTATCCGGTATGTATCTGAGTATGAATGTCAACTCCCTGTTTCCCCATGTACCTACTGTTTTATGTCTCGTGACGCCGGGCTAGGAATAGCCACAATGTGTGTGGATGACCCGAAGTCGTTAAATACAAATACAAATACTAGTTCCATCTTCTGTTTAGTTAGTGGAATGTATTTACAATGGAATTATTTAAGTTTGGTCAGTTCTGTCAGCATTCATTGTCGTGTAGGCATTGATTTCTAATCATTAGGCATGACTTGTTTTAAACATGGAGTTTCAATTTAAATATCGCCGAGGACCCGGTAAGTTCAGTAGTTCACCTCCCCAGTTAATGGTGTTCTTGACGTCCCTAATAGAAGTGTTTTTATGACAGGCAGAAAAGTATGCCAGTAATACCAAAGTTATGATGTCACCAAACAACTATATATAAGTGAACCTGATCTAACTTTAGAGCAATTATGGTCACAGGGACCCACATTTAGAACGCTCAGTAACGGTGGGGCTGGCGTCACCGTCGCGGCCGGGCAATAAAATCGAGGTTCAATGTGACTATCACCGTTGTTGGTCTGGAGTCATAGGGAAGCTTTATGACGTCACCAGATCTGGCTACGAGCAAATCTTAGACCTCCCTGATTTAATAGCTACGAGTGGTAGGCAGAACCGATCGGAATTAATGAAACTAACCTAACCTAACCTAACCCCGTCATTAAGTCTGATCGGGTTGGCCTACAGCTCATAGCCATTAATTCTGATTGGGACGAAACCTACCGCTCGTAGCCATTAAGTCTGATCGGGTCAGTCTAAGATTCGCTTGTAGCCATTAAGTCCAATCGGGTCGGCCTAAGATTCGCTTGTAGCCATTAAGTCTGATCGGGTCGGCCTAAGATTCGCTTGTAGCCAGAATCTGGTGACGTCATAAAGCTTCCCTATGACTCCAGACCAACAACGGTGATAGTAACCTTGGACCTTGATTTTACTGCCCGGCCGTGACGGTGATGATGATGTTTCTTCGGGGTGTTGCCTTGCATCGGCACCCCTGGTATGTCCCTATCGGGTATTGTGTTACTGGGGCATGGATGAAGGATGGAGTGTGCAAATCGTTCATTCTTGCCTGTACAGTATTTTCTTCCTGGCTCTCCAAAGATTGTACAACCACTCCTTCTTCTTTTCCATGTCCCCTTCGTCTTGATTGATGCTGAATATAAATTATTTCAAAACTTGGTCATTATGCGGACGTGGGATAAGATCCCTTATATCCATCAACTTGCTGCAGTTCAGAATTAAATGTTCTAAGTCTTCGTTTTCTTGCTTGCATAGGCGGCATCGTGTTGTTTCATTCACATGTCGTTGTTTGTCTTATAAAGGTAATTAATTGGTTCTTGTTTGGAACAATATTACTGAAGCTGAAGTGTTATCGTAGATTGGGTCTTCTTGAGTACATGTTTTGCTTCCCCTATATACTTGTAGACTCGTTTTGCTATTCACTTCTTCTTCCCATTGATCAGTATCCCATTTCATGATATGTTTACCTATTTCTTCTTTTTTCTTTGTGTTTTAGTCATACATCTTTAATTCCAATAACTGAAGGTACTTATTTGTGACCTTTGACCATTTACCTTTCTTGTTTTCCATTTCGATATTCATTACTTTTTTGACCAGCTCGTTGGGACCCTGGAGTGCTCCCCGGTGACGCCAGCCCCACCGTTACCGAACGCTCTGCCCACATTCACATGTTGCACTGCAGAACCTACTTGGGGACTGTTGCCACCCCCTGCTGTTGCCCCCGCACCCCCCCCCCCCCCTCCCAGACCATCTTGTAAACTGATAACCCACTTTTCAGTCTCATAATATTACTATCAGCTGACTACTCTTCTTCTATTGGGGACCTCAAGAACACCATAAACTGGAGTGGTGAATTACTGATTATTACCCAAATGCCCTGGCGACCAGCGAAATATTGGTAATTCCACCTAATACCTTCTTCATTAATTTTGGATAGTTGTCTAGCATTCTGCATTGCCTATTTCTACCTTCCTCATTTAACAATTTTGTAGGAGATGATTTCCAAAAGGCCTGCAAAAGGTGTGTTTTGCCCCGCCCCCGGACAGTTGCCCCATCCCCTTGAACTTGGCGCCTGTGGGGAGTAGGCGGAAAACCAAAAATACTGTTTGATAGCTCTTCATAAATAATGTTGAAACTATTTTGGTAACTATTTTTGGCTCAGGTCAATATTTCACTACAATATTTTGCTGGGCCTCTGCAAAAGTCTGCCCGGCTCCCCTGGCTCGCCATATTGATATCCCTTGGAACAGGGTGAGAGTTCCAGTTAGTGCCTTGGTCCCAAGAGGAAATGGTGCTTGCTGCTTGGTCCACAAACAAAACCAAATTTAAATATCAATATGTGAGGCTTTCATTATTTGCATATGTGTATCCTGCTGGTCTGAAAGCAAATATTGACATTGTTAGTTTGACAGTTAATTTAACACCTTGGCAGGTTAACAACATACATTGGTGCATTATTTTTTTATGAGATTATTGAGACATGATGGATACTTTTATGTCAATACATATTATTGGTTGTGTTTTGCATGTGTAAAGGTGTGGAATGGGAAGGGTGTGTTTGAAGCCTCTCATTTCGGATTCAAAGGCTATGGAGCTGATGCCTATGTCACAATCACACCTGATCATACCATTCACCTGACCTGAAGAAAACCACAATTAAAGGAAATCAGTCACTTTATATATAATGTGGTTTAATCTCATATCAGTTTTGAAGGTCATGGTGAGAAATCACTGTGGTGCATTGTTGACAATTTTGGCTCTTTGCTAAAGTGGCATGTACTTGATTGTGTTTTATTTAAAATGTGCATTGCATGTTTTATTGTGTTTTAAGTGTTATGTGGTGGCATGTGTTTAAAGTAGAGTTACCTACTGAACCAGTGAGCAAACCCTTTGGCAAGTGAATGACAATATTATGGTCAGTTATGTAAACAATTATAGGATAATCATTGCATTTGTACTTCATATTTGTATAAATCATAATTTTTGCATAAGTTCTGACTTATGAGTCTTGTATATCTTCTTTCGAAACACACATTGCCATAACACGCACCACTTTTTGAAATCTGCACCATTTCTTGCAATATAAACTAAATATGAAGTGTATGTTTTTGAATTATATTGCTTTTGAAAATTGTTTTTAGGGTATATCTTGACAATTCAGCCAAACGAAAACAATATGCAACATTTTCAGCCACGAATACTACAGCTGTTGCATCATTGTCCTGTTGTGCTTCGGTGCCAATTTCTGTGTTAGTTCGATTATATTAACTAGGTATATAATTGTTATCAATGTTACAGGTGACTGGCATGTCTCGCCAGAAAGTGAGACCGGCCATGCAGCTTATCAGCAGCAGCACGGCCGATTGCATGAGGTACTTCCTCACAGACTCAATATACACTGAGGAGGCCTGGATCATCCAGCTGTTTGACAACGCCTGCGATGTGCTCAACAGCGCCAGTCCCGCCGACCCGAAGTCCCTGCGCAGCAACTGCAAGGTCACCAACGAGCAGGAGGCAGTGCTGGACGCAGCCATCGAAGAGCTGCTGGACATGCGCTTCGGATCGGATAAACATCTGTACCCATTTCAGAAGGGGATGCTCGTCACCATCCGGTCCGTCCGCGGCCGACATGCGTGCTGTTGTTTGGGGGCAGCACGTACCTGCTGACCCGTCGCCTCACACAGGGCCGGCTGGAGGGGCTTTTCGGGATGGTGCGTGGAAGGAGCGGATCAAACTCCAACCTCAACCGTGGACGCCGTCGCCTTCCTCCGCCTCATCACCATCCTGTTCGGCTTGAACAGCGGTGTGAACCCACTGACGAGACCGGGGGAGGGGGGGGGGGCGCAGAACAGGCGTCCCCCGAGCCGAACACGGACCCAGAGGCAGTGCCGTCGGAGCTGGAGTAGCTGCGGGAGCTGCAGGAGGAGGGCGCAGATTTCGTCCCACAGGAGGTGGCCGCAGACATGCGTGCCTTCTGCGCCACACTGGCCGACACCGACCAGCCATCGACGAGCGACGATCGCGACTGTGTGCCTGAGGAGCCGGACCCGGAGATGGAGTCGCTGCTGCAGGAATACGAGAGAAGTCGTGCACCAGCCGACAGCTCCACCGCCCCGAGCGCAGCAGCCCAGTAGCAGGTGCGTCGGCGACGGACAGCGCTATGGCGTATGTGAGTGGCTTCGTGGCTCGCAAGGCGGGGGATCGTTTTCTTGGCGCCCCGTCTTCGCAGACCGAGGATGGGCCAGTGGATGCTCTGGCTCAGGATGCGGAGTGAAGGAAGGTTGACGGTCCCGACGGAGGCATTCTTTGAACGTTTCCGACAGATGGAAGAGGCGTTCTGCCTTCACCATGCGCTGGAGCCGAATCGACTGAGCCGGAAACCGAGAGTGGTGGCCGATTTTCTGAGTGTACTGGACAATAAGTTCCCTTCCGTACCCGCTGCTGCTAGGAGGGCCTTTGCGCGCGTTTGCACATTTATTCGCATGAAGGCGGTAAATGGTGTTCGGCGTGCGGAGCCCATGGAAAGGCGGGCGGCACGGAAGCGCAAACAGTGCGTCACGAAAGCTTAAGCATATCGGGTCTCGAGTCCGGGTACGGGCTACGGGACAGTGTGAGTGCCGGCCGTTGTCGTGTTGTGCCGCTGCTGCTTATCGGATCCCGAGTACGGGTACGGATAGTGTGAGTGCCGCTGTGTCGTGTCGCAGCAGCTGATTGGGTCTCGAATACTGAATTTCTTCTCACATATTTCCTGTTTTGGCTTAAGCTTTGATACGGCTTGACTAATGGGAAGGACCGTTTTACCGAGGAAAGATGGTATGCTATTTAATAAGAGTATACCGATCGTAACACTTACAATTTTCAGTTCTTGATGATTGTTTTAAGAATTCATCATTACTAATATGGACCACAGCATGCCAAGGGCCATTGTTAATATACACGAGTTTAAGAAGAAGACCAGTCCCAACAATGCGCTTAAGAATGGAAATTATATTTCATATTTCCCGTTCCTGTTATCAAGTTATAACAAAGACAGGGCGCCATATGTTGCCAATATTGTTGTGTCCAGATGTCCGGTGTCGGAAACACAGTCATCCGACATCGCCTCCAGATGGCCGGCCGGACAGACCCGGCCGAGCACAACGCAGCAGCCGGACAGACCTGACCGACCCCAACGCAGCAGCCGGACAGACCCGGCCGAACCCAACGCAGCAGTCGCGTCTGAGTCGCCCGCGTGAGAAAGTGTCGAATACAGTCTCCGTTCCGTGGTGTGTTAGTCCTTGGGACTACGCAACACAATAAATATAACGTTCCCAACTACTGCCAATACAAAACTTTGCCTTGTCCGGTTTGGATTCCATGCTATTGGACTACATCCATGCTCTTGGACTAAAACGGGTCATACTTTGGCCAATCAATCGAAAACGATTGGTTGGGCTTGCCATTTAAATTTTCACCCCCAAAAATCAAAATAGAAATGCTTTGGCTTTATTTATATGGGTATCATTTATGAATCTGATAAGAACAGTTACAATTGCGCTTGAAAAAATCATCGCAACGTCGCAGAGGAAATGTGATGTTAGTTACCTAATGAGCACTTGCACAATTAGCATATTTGCTAATTGTGCGAATATGCCAATAATAGATACAAAATGGCCTCATATTTTTTATAAGATTTCATGATTCTTATCTAAAATGTAGTTACACCAAATAATAGAAGCGCAACACTGATTGAAGAATTGATGTTGCCGACAAAACTGTATGTAGCCACTTTTACGGTAAAACTATTGGCATCCTCGGGATTCGATCCCACGACCTTCGACTATATCGTTGAGATGGTGTCATACTTTGGTTAATAACTCGAAAACCGTTGATTGGGCTTGACACTGACCCAAAAAATTGAAATACAAATGTTACCGCTTTCTTTCCGTGTTTTTGATATATGAATTTGAGGTGAAGAACAGTTCCAAAATGGAGCTGGAAAAGTAGCAATTTAACATGGGACCCTATGGGCTAGTAGTGAAAGTCACGCCAATGCTACCATATCACTTTCGACCCCCGCACAAAGCTGAATGCGCCCCCGTGACATCACCAAGCATTCGCGTGGCTGACACAAAATAAAACGTAGCAACTTGAGATAAGCTTAGGTATGAAGTGTCGGCACATAGCTACGAACAATGTCAAAAATACATTAGATATGATAACCCACGTCCATCAATTAAAAGGTCTATGCTGATCTGAGGGTTTATCCTCATATATTTTTCATTTCATTTTCATTTCAGATTTCATTATTAGATGAAGGTGTGAGACAATGCTCAAAATACTCATTATAAATGTAAACATCTTCAAAAAAACAAACAATTTGCTATCAAATATACCCAATCAAACTTAAATATGATAAACCAATATCTCATAAGTTAGAAAGTCAGACTTTTCATATTCCCCTAAACTATTACAGCAGCCGGCATTTTAACTGCTATTCCATTATTGCAAATAGTTTTGTTTTTGGCCAAGTTAGTGGCCAATGTTGCACCATTGATCAACTTTGTACGATGTTCAGAAATAGTTTTAAAAAATGGAGAAAAGGGGAAACCAGTATATTTGAGCGATGTTATGACAGCATTGGTCCAATGCGCTGCTTTACAAAAATATGTGATCGGCCAACACAGTGTGACAAAACTGGCCAACAAATTGGGTGGTTAGTTATGCATCTTAGAAAAAATGAAAAAATGAGTTTCTGAGCCTATTCAGTCCTTGCCAATGACCTGAATGTTATCATAACAGGCTTTGTCGCCTGAAATCAACACATTCTCACAAACCTCAGATTTCAAGATGAAGTGTCCGGCAAGAGTGGACCAAAGTCTCGCCATTTACCTCCAAAAATCTGTGAAAACATTGGCCACCCCTAGTCATATGAGAAATAGTTGACAAAATGTAATTGACTATAGTGGGATCTGCAGTTTTTTTCCTTTTTTTTCTTCTTTTTCTATGCCGCCACCCAAGAGCAGGTGACCATGAGTGCCCCCTCCCTCTATCCCAACGACCCACAGCACCTTAACGTTAACACCAGAAAACATAATAAAGTAAGTCGCGGCACTCCCAGCTAAGAAATGGAAAGAAACGTAAATAAGCTTAAGAAGAAGAATAATCCATTATTAGATAGTATAAAGTAAAAATAAGAGAAGGCCAAAGTAGTCATTACTGAATCTAGTAATTGCCTGCCCCTACTTCCCTGGGAACCACATTAATTCAAACTTGCATTCAAGATGTTACTACCACAAAAAAAACTTCAAACACTGCAACACTTCATTCAGGATGTTAGTCAAGGGAAAGGGATCAATCATATTGGAAACATCTTAGCCTGGTCAAAAATCGGCATGAGTTCAAGTGCTGGGGATCCAAGCAGGCCACCCAACTAAGCAGAGCTTGTTGTTGGGCGGCCTAATGGAACCTGCTCCAGTAGAGTGGGTGACATTCATATTGACAGATACATAAGCATCCACTCTCAAACTTCACATGCATGCATATATCTTATATTGTATATTATGTTGTATAAACAAATCATACACACATCCACTCTCACACAAGTGCACGTATGCATGAACACGTGCATACAATGAACAAATTGTATACACTGTTGCATAGTTGCAGTCAGGAATCAATGCAATAACATTATGTATGCATGCATATTGAACGCACATATACATATACACACATACATAACATACATATACATACACACACATACACACACATGCAAACATACTTACATTTGCATACACATACATATATACACACATATATACATGTATACACACATACATACACATACATATACACATACACACATATACATATACACACATATACATATACATACATATACACACATATATTCATATTCTTATGAATTCATACATTATGTTGAATATATGTTGTATAATCAAAATTTACTACACCTATGATATGTAGTGCAATGCAAAATAAAATGTACTGTATTATTACGGTGTTGTAAAGTTGCAGGAGTTTTATTCTTAGTAGTGACTAAGAAAGTAATTCTTAGATATTTGTTTAATAATAGACTTTGAATCAGGAATCATTTGTAATAATGGAAACATTGGCCCTATTACTTTGTTCCATAGCCTCGGTCCAGCCCATGAAACAGTGTGAGTTTTGTACACTTTACAAGATAATATTTCCTCAAGATGGTGAATGGTTCGGCTAGTCCTACTAGGGTGAGCTATAGCAAACATCTGGTCTATTACACGAGGAAAATCAAACTTGAGTTTCCTGTGCATCAATAATAGCATTTGTTGGTTTCCAATGTCTTTCACACGAAGTAGCTTTAGTTTTGTTTTTAATTGGAGCAGAATGTGCTAGTCTAGATTGCCCATCTACTATTCTAACAACACGTTTCTGTAATTTCTCTATTTTATTTAGGTGAAGAGAGTATGTGTTGCTATAAAAAACAGCAATAATTCAGGTGAGACAAAAAGAGGGAGTTGTAAAGCAACAACAGTTGATCGGAATTGAGAAAATATTTTACTCTGCTGATTATGCCTGCATTTATACACATAACTGCTTAAAGCTTAGCAATGTGTGTATTCCATTTAAAATCATCATCAATAAATACGCCAAGGTATTTAACAGTTTTTACACGCTTAATGTCAGCACCATCCGATTGAATTGATACTGCAACTTGTATTTTTTTGTTAGTATAAATCTGATATGTATTATCAGTATTTAGAGTAAGCTGGTTTGCTTGAAACCATTCTGCTATTTTTGGCATAAGAATGTCCAAAGTATTTTGCAATTCAAGTTCGTTTCTACCTTTAACAAAGATAGCAGTGTCATCAGCATATAAATACGAGGTCAATTGATCACATATATGTGGCAAATCATTTATATATAATATGAATAGAAGCGGTCCTAAGATTGATCCCTGAGGGACTCCGATTCCATTGGGAAGGAAATTTGATCTAGATTGATCTATTTGGACACATTGTGTGCGGTCAGTTAGATATGATTTTATCATATTGTATGCATCATGTGTTATTCCATAGCTCTGTATTTGTTGTGTGTAGAATATCTATGTTTACCGTATCAAACGCTTTACGTAAGTCTAGATATATTCCACATACAATACTACTTGATTCAAGTGCACTAGTTATTTTCTCTTGGAGAAGGAGTATAGGCATATAAGTGGGCATGCCTTTTCTAAACCCAAACTGGTTTTCGCTAAGGATATTATGTAAAGCCAAATGGTCATTCAAACGGGTGTAAATTAGTTTTTCTAGAAGCTTAGAAATTACAGGAAGCAGGATAATCGGTCTGTAATTATTGAATTGTTGCTTATCACCTGCTTTATAAATCGGCTTCACAACAGCCTTCTTTAACAAATTTGGAAATGTGTTCTGTTTTAACCCTATTTGTAACAGGCTCCTGGCTACCCCTATTTGTAACAGGGGGGGGGGGGGGGCGGATTCCGCCGCCCCCGGAGATCTCGAGATCTACCCGTCCGATTTTCAAAAATGAAACGGTGTTTGGTTGCCCTCAACACGATCTACATTTATAAATAAGAAGAAAAAAACTAAATTTGGGATAGGGGGGCAACAGGGGAGCAAAAACCACAAATTTTAGTGGTATTTTTAATTCAACATAGCTTTCATGTTTATCGACCGATTTTAACACAACTAATAGGAATCGATAGAGATTGAATCGGAAATTGATATATGACGGTGACGTTTGAAAATTCCAAAATCATAGGCGTGTGCAGGTCACTCAATATGGGGGTGAAGTAAATGCGTAATAAAACCATTTTTTGATGTTTTTTTTAATTAATAAAATGGTATGTGATTGAGACATTAGAAAAACAGTTATAAATCATATTTTTGCCATAGGCGGTACCAGGTTAGTGAAAAAGGGGGGTAAAATTGGGAAAAATATTAACCGCAGACAAGTTGCTACCCAGCACTATAAATATGTTACTGATCATAGATAGTTCCTTTTTGCATGTTGTACTTCATCATAGGCGTATCCAGGATCCAAACTAGGGCGGCGCCAGACCTTTTGATAGGTATATTATCCGCTATTATGATACTAACTAGTCAACAGTGACTATTTCACTTACAACTTCAATTAACATTGCTTACCCCCCTTTTTACCCTACCTGGACTCGCCTATTATCTTATAATCGTTCGTAGAGTAGCCTGTGGTGCGTGTTTCATCCGAAAACTGCAGTATGTTATGTCATTGTACGCCCATGCCTCTTAGCTTCCTTGCAATAATATGACCCCCTTTCTTCCATTCCTGAGCGCGCCTCTGCAAAAAAATGACTTTATCCCCTTTTTTGGTCTCATATGTGCATATATTATTATAAGCTAAACGTATATTGCGTCGTTATCGCTGGCATATCGTCATCACCATGCCAGTCACCCCCCTTTTCATGTTCCTGAACACACCCCTGAAACTCTATATGTAATAAATTATGCAAATAATGGAAGCAGAAGCTATCTTTTACATCTTGATAGCTAGAAATGCCCCTTACATTGCTCTATTGGCTTCCCGCCAAGCATTGAATACTTCCTGGAACCCCCCCCCCCCTTTTCAAGCCCCTGAAACCGCCTCTGCCATGCAATTTTATATGATATTTCATTAACATCATCTAATTTGCACTTTTTGCAATCACGGTAAGCCGATGTAACTCCTTCATACTTGATGCAGTTAGGAAGAAACCGTGAAGATCGCATTTCCGTATTTTCGCTAAATGTCGCCTCCGAACCCACCCAAAACTGTGCCCTGGAACCGCCTCTGTTCAAGTTAAGAACTCAAAATTTTGACTCCAAATCCGGAGTTCAATTCTATGAAAAGTCCCAAAATTTCATGGGCCTGCTCCCAGCCGTTCTGGAGATATCTGAGAAAAACATGAGGGGGGGGGGGGCGGAATCCGCCCCCCCCCCCCCCCCCCGTTACAAATAGGGTTAAACAAAGATTCATAAAATGAACAACCTCACCTATAATTGCCATGAACGTCGCTTTAAAGATTCGTGTATTTATTTTATCATGACCACCACCTACTATCCGCATATCGTTCACAATTTTCTTAACCTCTTCTTCATCTGTATC
Organism: Chirona hameri; assembly: GCA_036785665.1. Lineage (NCBI taxonomy): Eukaryota > Metazoa > Arthropoda > Thecostraca > Balanomorpha > Balanidae > Chirona > Chirona hameri. The sequence goes on from JAXIVJ010005704.1 coordinate 42,764, forward strand.
TGTGAAGATTTAAGGGTGTTTCCTACGAAGTTAGGAATGCAATTTAGCGGGTTACTATTTGTATGAACTGTGCTATTTTTTAATTCTTTACCGATACTTGTAAAGAAGGCGTTAAAACTTTCAGCGATTTCTTCAGCACCTCAAACTAAACCATTATTCGTTTTGAATGTGTCTGGCATTTTTTCACTTTGGGGTGAGCCTTTAGAAAGTTCATTAAGAATTTTCCATGTTTTTTTGGGTTGGCATTTTTAAGTTCATTGTGTATATGCAATCTTTTGGATTCCCTAATAATTCTGACAAGAACACTACGGTACCTGCCATATTGTAGAATGTTGACACGAGTCACGCAGTTATTTGTCAAAATAAATAATTCATTTTTCCTATTAATTGATGCAAGTATCCCAGGGGTAATCCAAGGTTTAATTGGCGTGTTTTTTCTAGAAGGTTCATAGGTAAAGCTATATCTATTAATTCCTGAAGAAAAGGCCTGGGTTATTCTCTCACATGCAACATTTGGGTCTGTTGCATGAGAAAATTCATGTAGTTCAACTTGAAGGTGTAATTGTAAATCATCTATTTTCTTGTAATTCAAGGATGTGATCTTAACTCCATGCCTAAGCACCTTAGACTTTTCTATATTGAATGATAAGTATATTGGGAAATGGTCAGATAGATCATCATACACTATTCCTGAACTGTCTGCATGTGTTATATTGTTGAAATATATATTATCTATCAGGGATAGTCTATAGTCACTCTGCCTAGTAGGCAAAGGTATTACAGGAAGGAATCCGCCCCTGTAGCTCAGTTGGGAGAGCGCTGGACTTCTGACCTCACCCGGTAGTGGCAGCCCGGGTTCGAGTCGCTTTGGCGCTCGCTATTTGCCCCTGACTGGGATGGCCTGCGCCCGGTGGCAGCGGTCGCACTCAAGGTCAGGTGACGTCAGAGGGCGGGGCGGACCGTGTCCATGTGTATGTCGAGCACGAAAAACTTTCGCTTCTAAATTCTGCCGGACGCCAGAAATTGCTTGATCGGGTGGTGGGGTCAGGGCCTGCGCAACAAGCTATGCTTAGCGCGGGGCCTGCTCTCGGAAATCCATCCATTCAAAAACATTCGGACTAAATTTTTTTTTAAAAAAACATATGATGAGAACATGTTAAAAAAGCATCAACATTAGCATCACCATCAATGTTGAACAAATCAAAGTTAAAATCGCCAGCAATGATAACAGAGGTTGCTGACTCAGAAACTGTGTCCAAGATATGTGAAATGTGTTCGATAAACAAAGTTGGACACGTGTTTGGGGGTCTGTATATTTGCCCGATTATTACCTTTGAGGTATATTGCATTGTACAAATACAGACTCTGTGCCAACCGGACTATTCAAAGGTAGACGAGTACAGGATGTTACACAATCGTTACGTATGTATACAGCTACACCACCACCTGTTCGTTCCGTGGGATTTAAAGAAAATTCAGAATACCTTTCCATATTTCGAATTTTTCAACGCTATCTTTCAACCATGTCTCAGAAATGCATACAATGTCCCATCGTATACCAGAATGGTGCAAGAAGGTAATAACTGCTTCAAATTTATCACTATTTAATATATAGATCTAGCATTAAGATGCAAAGTGGACAATTTTCCCGTGTGAGGCTTACAAGGGGAAGTTCCTGTGGTTGTGAGAGTGAAATATTTACATTCCATCCTAAGGCTCTCAAATTTCTGATGCATATGTGAATCAAAATATGTGTCTACATCACGAAATGGATGAAATATCTTATCATATACACGGTAGAGTTCATTACGACTAAGTGTGTTCAATGGCATGCAAAATAAGTTATACACAGAAGGTGTAAATGAAAGGAAGAAAAGTTGGTCTAACTCAAAGCTGAGTTGGTGTTTGGAATGAGTTTATAATCTCACTTTAATCACTGCTGTAGTGCACCCAAGGAATGCACACAGCATAACACACACATACATAACAATACATCAGTTACACATAGGGTCACTGCTGCATCCTCTTTAGGACATAGGCTCATGTCTGGTCTGCTACTATCCTGGCTTGTGATGAGTGGGTCACATGCCTGAGGGTAAGTAATATGACTATCCTATCGTATTATGCATTATGCATGTATTATGTATGTACCATATTGTGTGCAGTATGTATTATACATTATGTATTATGCATCATGCATTGCGCATTATACATTTTGTATTATATGCCCCTGAAGTATCACATGCCCATTATATGTATTATGTGTATTATATGAGATAGGATCAATGTTATATGTAATAATATGCAAGGTATTGCTATGCACCCTGTGTACCATCAGTTATGTATACTATGGATATATTATATGTATTACTCATTATGTATTATGCATTATGCATTATTTATTTGTATTCTATGCCCCCAAAATATCAAATACCCATTCTATGTATTATGTGTATTATATGGGAAATGATCAATGCTATATGTAATAATATGCTATAATATATAGTATTACTATGCATCCTGTGCACTACCAGTTATGTATACTATGGATATGTACTGTGCGGCAAAATTTATATCAGTTATACATATGTATGCACAATATGCGCACCACTCATGCGCATACTATGTACTACTATGTGATACTATGTAATAACATATACTAGTACACATTCACAGTACTTACCACCAATATTATGTGTAATATTTGCTTAAAGGAAATAGTTCACCTTCGGACATTTTTCAGAACACGATTTTATTATATTTTTTAATACAGTGTTTTTTTTTCCTTTTTAAAAATGGTCCTACATCGCGCCAATTCAGGACAGAAGGTTGTAAAATATTGATTTCATGGTGTGCATTATTGGTCTGCGCATGCTCCATGGCAGTGCTGGCACTTTCAGACGGTACGGTACATCATATATGCGCCGTATTCCTTCGCCAAAAAGTCAAATATCTTCGGCTGGAGAGTCTTTTCAGCCAAGAAAAGTTCCTGATAAGGATTTCTCAACACGGGCTACAAAACTGCTATTTAAGTTCAAAACCCATGTTGAAGGTGAACTATTTCCTTTAAGTTATCAGTAGGATTATTTAACTGATAAGTATGAGAAGACAAGTGCATGCATAGGTCTGAGCTGGCTGAGTGGAAAATGGAAATAAAAAAAAGAAAGAGGAGGGAAGAACAAAACAAAAAGAGAAAAAGAGAAGAAAAAAAAAATGAGAATGTGGTTATATAAATACAATGCTGGAAGAGTCTATCTACTTTTTGTATTTTGTCTTTTTTTGTCTTTTTTCTATACTTTTCTCCTCAATACAGGTATACACTAGTCATGAACTTGAAGCTTATGAACACTAGTCATGCTCTTGAAGAGCCTATCTGCTTTTTGTATTTTCTATTTTGTGTTTTTTATAATATTTTTCAATACAAGATTCATACTAGACATTAGACATTTGAATTTTGATATACAAGGCATAACAAGTATGAATACTGCAGATGGTTTCTGATAGGTAGAAATCACCTGCTGTCAACATGTGTTACCATATTATAATGCTAGTGCTTAGCCTAGTACTAGTACTAAGCATGTAGGAAGCCCAATGTTCAATTGCAATGCTATTGCATTAGTCCTCCATCATGATAGGAAGGTTATGACCATCCACACAGCATGCCACATTAAAATAGCCTTTATGCCAGGCTTGGTGCACTTGGCACTCATGTATACAGCATTCAGGTTAAAACAGATAAAATGGCCTTTCTGCCAGGCCAAGTGCATTTCACACTCATTCACAACATCATACAATGGTTAAAAGTGTATAAAATAGCCTTTTTGCCAGACTAGGTACCAGTAGTACTCATTTATTCTTTCACAGACATGGAAACCATGTTAAAATAGCCTTTCTGCCAGGCTAGGTACCAGAGGTACTCATTCATCATATACACATACAATATACATTATACCACCATGTCAAAATAGCCCTTCTGTCCAGCTATGTGCATGAAGCACTCATACACTGTCATGCCTTGCACATTTTGTCTTTTGACAAAGAAAATTCATCCATTTATCCAATACCATTGCAAGCTTGTGTCAGAACAATGTCTGGCAGTCACTCTAGAACAATGCATCACCCACGCAAGACACTCAGAACAGCAATCCAGACAGGCACACATGATTGAAATTGTATGATTTAAAAAAAGCCTATTCATTGTTATTATCCTTGAATGCATAACAAACAATATGCTGATATTAAGATGCACTTAACCTGAAAGGATAAACCTATTTTATAGTGAGGTACCTACTGTCATATGCAAATCATAATCATGGTAAAACATTTATTGTAAGACATACTGCAAAAGCTATTACATCATTCCACAAGGAATAAACATGGTTTTACATGTTTGGGGAAGCAATATACAGGATATTGGTCACAAACAAATAGTGAAATAATGGATTGTGACAAGAGAAAGAACAAACTCAAGTACATTATAAAGTGTAACAAGAATTAAATAAAGCTGATGATGCACCTATAAATTGGACACAGACAAATAGTGAGATCAAGTTCACATGGTATACTACTCAGGCATGTTATCAGTGTCAATGCAGATTGCAACACAGATGCTCCTAACAGGATCCTACCTAAACCTGGATTTTAACACCCAAAAATGGATCCCATTTTCAAAAATCTGGAGAAGTAAAAAACATTTATACAAATACATTTTTGATGTCTAGGTTATACATTACCTTACCTTTTGGTCATACATAATCGACGTTCCTAACGTTTTAGATGTTTCAAAACTTCACTATTTAGTCACTATGCATCTTTAAAGACACTATTCTGTATTTGTTGTTATTTAGAATGTATCTTACCTAACAATGTTGAAACAAAACAAAAAATCCGGCAGGTGCAACGACTGATCGTCCACTACGATCGTCGCCATATCTACGCAGATAGATATATCGACGCAGGAAGATTCACAGGAAAAATAAGGATCGTCCATGACGTCATTGGAACAATGACTTAACCTAACCTAACCTAACCCAGTCATTAAGTCCGATCGAGACGAGACCTAAGATTCGCTCGTAGCCATTAACCCGCGAGTTACTGGGGTATATTTAATAACGCGACTTACTGTGGGGGGGGGGCTATTTTTTGCCCCCCCCTCTGATCTCCGGAACTACTTGACTGAATGTAAAAATTCAAACGGCATTCCATAGCCCTGGGAAATTTATCGAGGGAAACATAATATTGTTGACCTCGGGGTCACCGATGACGTCACAGATCAGGTCAAGTACAAAATGTTTGACTGTCAAAAGGTCTCTATGGATGGAATTGTCGCGCAAAATTGCGATATTAAACGCATAAGCTGTTGATAAATCGGTATGATTCGTGTGTCTGACACTTCTAAGTACCTTTCTAAGCTGTTTATGACCTTGGGTCAGGTCAAGGTCATCCGAGGTCACGAGGTCAAACTGAAGATTACGGTCATTAAGCGTTGTAACACATGTTTATGGGTTTGTTTTTCGTCTAGAACGCGAAAAATAACATTAGAACATTGTTTTTTTCCATATAAATAGAAGTAAAAAGCAAAAATGGAAATGCGTTTTTTGTCATAGTAATGCTGTGAGAAGTGGTCGATTTTTTTTCATTTAAAGGTCATAACTCGGTCAATTTTAAAGATATCAACTTTAAATTTGGTACACATATTCACCGCATACGTCTCGATCACATATATTCCGGTTTTTGGATAATTCTGATTTTTTCTTGAAATTTGTGTTAAAAAAAATGTCTTTGGATTTCTCAAAATTTTGAATTAAAAAACCCTCAAAAATCCGAGATGGCAGTTTGATAGCCCCGTCTATTGTCAGTAATTTGATTTAATACAATTTAGTTTATCCCAAATATCGTACCTTTGACAGCGTTTTCCGCAAACCATTATTTTGCATCAAAAACCGAAGAACATGACGTCACTCTGACGTCATTCCCGGTTGACCTATCATAGCCTCATATTTTTCATTTTGCCAACATGTGTAGAATTGATGTGAGAGAAATTACTGCAAGTTTGGTGACGATATTAGGGTTCGTTTAGGAGTTATTGCAAAATAACGAGAGGGGGGGGGGGCAAAAAATAGCCCCCCCCCCAGTAACTCGCGGGTTAAGTCCGATCGGACGAAACCTAAAATTCGCTCGTAGCCATTAAGTCTGATCAGGACGAAACCTAAGATTCGCTCGTAGCCATTAAGTCTGATCGGGATGAAACCTAAGATTCGCTCGTAGCCATTAAGTCCGATCGGTTCTGTGACGTCATACCCGGGCCGCCGTGAACGCCGTCCATACTTGTCATATCGAAGTCGGTCGTCGTCAGCTGACATGTAAACAAAGTTTTGAGGGCGACGGAAGCGGCGAGATATTAATTATGCAAGTTATAATTAGTTATAGTGCAAAATGCGTTGGAGAAGACATCCATATTACTAAATGTGATATTCTCTATCGATTGGTAGGTATATTATAAGGATTTACTAATAACTCAGGGGGGACCACAAGTATGTACCGCCTACCTTTTTAGTGATCAGGATATAAAAGGTCACTTGGCCTGGTTATGGTACCTAAACTAACCTAACCTAACCCCGCCATTAAGTCTGATCGAGTAGTAAACAGGCCTACGCCATTAGGTCTGATTGGGTCGGCCTACCGCTCCTAGCCAAGTCCCATTGGGTCGGCCTAAGATTCGCTTGTAGCCATAGCTCTGATCGGGTCGGCCTACGATTCGCTTGCAGCCATAGGTCTGATCGGGTCGGCCTAATATTCGCTTGCAGCCATAGGTCTGATCGGGTCGGCCTAAGATTCGCTTGTAGCCATAGGTCTGATCGGGTCGGCCTAAGATTCGCTTGTAGCCATAGGTCTGATCGGGTCTGCCTAAGATTCGCTTGCAGCCATAGGTCTGATCGGGTCGGCCAAGATTCGCTTGCAGCCATAGGTCTGATTGGGTCGGCATAAGACTCGCTTGCAGCCATAGGTCTGATCAGGTCGCCTAAGATTCACGGAAATCTCTGCAGTGAGAATGGCATCTTGATCATTTTATTTAGACTTTTCATTGGTTACATATGGCAGCTTGTGTGACGCCTGCGCTAATAATACCGTCTTCCATTAGGGACCTCACAAACACCATAAATGGGGGGGGGGCGTTGAATTACTGAACTATTACCCACAAATTCAATTCAAGGGTGCGTTCTTGGTTGGTTCAAGGTTGGTTCTGTGGTCCCCACCAAGCCCGTATAAGAGAGGTAGAGTCATCCGGGGATTTTAGCGCCCCAATCGCAAAACATTAGCGTGACGTCACTGGTGCTCTAGTCCGACTCGGCTGTCGCCGCACGCGGCTCGGTGCGGTGTGAATATTTTGAACGGGATACGGATAGTTGCGCCTAAGGTACGATCCTATTTAAGATTACGTTTACCGCGGATAATTTTCCCTCCCTTAATTCATGGTGAGGGGAGACGGCCATACGCTGCCCCGGTCTGTGTGTGAGGGGCGACTGGCGAGACGGCCATATACTGCACCGGTAAGATTGAGGGGTGAAACGGCCATACGCTTTCCCGGTCTGGCTGAGGGGCGAGACGGCCATACGCTGCCCCGGTCTGGCTGAGGGGCGAGACGGCATACGCTGCACCGGTCCGGCTGAGGGGCGAGACGGCCGTTTGCTGCCCCGGTCTGGCTGAGGGAGGAGACGGCCATACGCTGCCCTGGTCTGGCTGAAGGGCGAGACGGCCGTACGCTGCCCTGGTCTGCCTGAGGGGCGAGACGGCCATACGCTGCTTTAACCCTCGCCCGTGCAGCGTCCGATCAGTGCGTGACCGTGCAGGGAGGTTGGCGGGTGGGGGGGGGGGGGGGAGTACGACCCCCCATAGCGTTTCGCCACTAATTGGGCTAGAGCTTAGATTAAAAAACGAGCGTGTTGCTTGTCACGAGAGGAAGCCATTGATATCCGATTTTAAGGTGCTAGGTCATTAGGTGACCTCTGAGGTCATGTCAAGGACCCAAATGTCTTCAAAATTGAAAATGCGTATAAATTTAATTTTATCAAGCTACAATCGTGAATGATCATATCATAATGCTTGAAGGGTGCCAAATTCGTAATCAGCGTCACAAAATGTCCTAGAAACTGCCAAATTCCAAAAAGGTAATGTCAGGTCATGTCAGGTCATGTGAGGTCAGTGACCTCGGTTGACCTGTTGGGGCGCATAACCCCACTGGAACATATAATTATGTAAAATGGATCCCATATTTGAAATCAGCGTCACAAAATGTCATAGAAACTGCTAGAAGCCAAAAAAGTAATATGAGGTCATTGGAGGTCGGTGACCTCGGTTGACCTCTGAAAAGGTCAATCGAGGTCACAATCTCAATGAAAACCACAACTGATAAAATGATATGCTAAAAATCGAAATTGTAGCAGCTCTGTTGATGTAATGATATAGCTGGTAAGTGTGACGTCATACCTGACTGACTTATTTTTTGCCGTTATATTTGCAGCCGAGTGGAGAAAAAAAAACATATTTGCAGTCGCTTCTCGTTTTGTATAATAATGAAAAATGCAGCCGGCTGCTTTTTGTTGCTCGACTTTTTCGTTGCAACCATGGCTCGATTTTTTTCTAGGAGAATGGCCTCTGGTCAGTAAAAGCCAAAAAAGGCAATTTAAAAAATGACGTAATCAGTTACTTATACTTAGGGAGCCATAAGTCAGTCAAAAATAAATATATTGCTTTGAAATTTGGTTCGGGAATCTTACATACTCGTTTCTCTAATATATATATATATATATATATATATATTCCTTTTTTCATCTTCAAAAAAATAACTTTTGTGGAAATTCTTTTTAAAAAAAACAGTTTTTGCATTTTTTTGAGGGTCAAACACTTTTGTTTCATCCGAGACAGTAATTTGGAAGAGAATGTTATTTCCTTTCCTTTGACGCTTTTCATTTGCAATGTGTATCAAAACACTTTTTTCTACGATTTTGCAAACATTTAACTTTTTTTTCTCTCACCAAAAATGGCATGCCATGACGTCACAAACACGTCATTAATCTCTCGAAATACTTCACCAATTTAAACACAATTTAATCAGAAGACGCAGAATTGATGCAAGATCGGGTACCAAAAGATTCACTGCGATATCGTTCATAGTGTTCAAGTTATTGAGAAAATCCGGGGGGAGGGGTAAAATTTACCCCCCCCCCCCCCCAGAGCCGCGCGGGTTAAAGTTGAGGCCCGACCCAGGCCCGGCCCGTGGCCCATAGGGCCAGCCCGGCCCATGGCGAACTCTGGTCCTCAGCCACCCTGGGACCGGATCTCTGCAGATCTCGCCACGCCATCCCTGCCCGGGTAAAGATTGGTGATGGTCCCCAGAACATTGGGCGTAACCACCGCTAGGTACACTTGGTTCTCTTTACCCAGTAAAATTCACAACCCCAAAATTTACTGGGTACTGTACCCAGTACAAAAATGAAGACTCCAACTTGCATTTATTTAGTTTTAACCCGCGCGGCGCTGGGGTCTCCATCCGAACGTGCGGTGCTGGGGGTAAATTCTACCCCCTCGTATCTTCCGAACCAATAACCGCAGCGAGACGCGCAAGGCGGCGATCGAAAGCTCTCAGTGAGAAAATCTAACGCATGCCCGAAATTATTAACATAAGGTCACATGTCGGGTCACGGTCAGGTCAAGTGTCAAAATTGAAGTATTTGGGTTTTTGGGCTATACTTTCCATCCAAAGCCTTGTATTGCAACTATTATCTCACAAAGTGCTCCCAAATGTATAATGCATCTCCCGCATAAGTAAAAGTGAAATTTTAAGCAAAGGTCAAGGTCAGGTCACAAAAGGTCACTAGTCTACGAAAGCCATGCGACACATGCTGTATGGGTTATTTTACACGTATAATTCGATAGAAGCAGCCATTTTCACAGCCTGACACCATATAATCGCCCTCAGGTCAAGGTCAGGTCACAATAAGGTCAACATTTGAAATTGATTAATCTAAATAAACATTGCATGTTTCTAGACTAGTTTTGTCTTCGAAATACAGTGGTGGCATTTATTTGTCTGTATCTGGTCAGTAAAAGCCAAAAAACGCAATTAAAAAAAAATACGTCATGAGTTACTTATTCTTAGAGAGCCATAAGTCTGTCAAAAATAAAGAAATTGCTTTGAAATTTGGTTTGAACATCGTTCATACTCGGTTCTCTAATATATCTTCCGGTTTTTTGAAAATCTTGAAACAAAAAACTTTTGTGGAAATTCTTCCCCAAAAGTCAGTTTTTTGCATTTTTGGGGTAAAAAAACAAATTTTGAACATCTGAGATAACCATGTTAAAGACAATGTTATTTCCTTTCTTTTGACGCATTTTATTTGCGATTTGCATCAACACGCTATTATCTACGATTTTGCAAACATTTAACGTTTTTTCACCAAAAATAACATGACATGACGTCACTAAAACGTCATTATCTCCTCAAAATTCTCACGAATTTCAACAAAATTGTAACAAAAGATGTAGAATTGATGCACCATAAGGTACCGCAAGTTTCACTTCGATATCTGTCATAGTTTTCAAGTTATGGAGAAAATCCGGGAAGGGGGGGGGGGGGGGTAAAATTTACCCCCCCAGCGCCGCGCGTTAAATGTGCTGAGAAGTCAATAGGGATGTAAAACAAAGTTTTTTTTTTCTCTCTAAAAACAGTCAACTCCTCATATTAATTTATTTATGACCAAGACGCGTTTTTATAACTTCTTCAGTTGGTCATTAAAAATAGAACATGAAAACAACAGATGATTGACATTTAAAAAAATATACAAAGTTCATTCACATCACGTGATTGTGTCACCCGTTATTCTCCTATGAGGCGAAGCAATCACGTGTTATACATTTAATGTATGTGTTGCAAAATTAATTTCGAAGCCATTTCAGATAAAGTTATTCTTCTAGTCTTAGGATTTGCTTACATTCTATTATTTCCAGTACTGCAGCTTCCAGCGCAATTCTTGTTTTCTTATCTATATGCTCTTTGTTGCTCTTGGCACCTTCCCAATCGGGTAAAGCTCCACATTCATGACTATGATTCACTATTATTTTGGGTCTCTGATATTGTAAATATTTATTGTGTTCCATTAGCCGTATGTTCAAACTTCTTCCAGTTTCACCATAATATGGCTTTTCACTTCCCTTGCATGTTATCTTGTAGACAAGGCTGTGTTCATGTTCCTGTTTGATACTTTCTTGTACAATGTCTCCTACGTTTTTCCCAGCCTTACTCACTACTATCACATCAGCATGCTTGAGAAAATGTGCTATCGCGTCAACATGTCTGGACTGCGGAACAACAATGACTTTTTATTTTTTTATTTTTTTTCCTTCGGCCTGTTACTACGAATCCTCTTGGCTTTAAGTCTACATTTTACTATCATTGCCTTAGGGTATTTTAGTCCTCTGAAGATGTCTTGTATATGACCTAACTCGTCATTCAAATAATACTCACTGCATATCCTATACGCTCTGAAATCAAACCCAATTATAAGCCCTGACTTAACTCTATTGCTGTGCACTGGCGGATCCAGCCTCCCAATATGGGGGGGGGGGGCTAATTTCACTGGGGGCCTTCCGGACCCCAGGAGCCTCCATATGACCTAAAGGGTACCCCCATTTTTTTTCATTTTGCGGACTTAGGTTATATTTTTCGCTATACTATTCTTACGTGTAAGGATGTGTCAATTAAGTGCACAAGTAAAATTGATGGATATTTGCCTTCAAATATCTCAAATTTTGACATTGTACATGCTACTTTATATAAAAATAAGTTATTCGCTAATAACTTTTGACTGAAGAAAGCTAGAAGGGCATGGTAAACGTCATTGTGTTGTTATCATCAAGATGCGTTGAATGCTGTGCAGCATGGCCTCTTTCTGAAATTGTATGACCTTGACCTAAGGTCATGGTCACGGCGTAAGGAAGTTCACCTTTCCAAATTTGACCTACACGGCGATGTTATATATCTTTGAACTTGTCTTGAAGATAGGAACTCATTGGCATTAAAATAATTGCGCGATCGTTGATGATTATAAAGCAAACTGAGACATTTTGGGGCATTCTTTACACCGAGAAGGAAGTTATGAAGTTACTATTCGAGATTCAAATTAAAATGAATTAAAAGTTGACATTGACCAGCAAGCGTTATTTAAGCACAATCAAATTACTCGCAACAAGACAAGTTTTAAGATATATAGCATCGCCACATAGGCCACTATTGGAAACCGAACCTTGAACCTTGACATTGGCCTTAGGTGAAGGTCACCAAATGTTAGAAATAGGTCATACTGCGTATCATTCAACGCGTCTTGACGAAAATAACAAAATGGTGTCCATTTTACCCTTTTATCTTTATTCAGTCAAAAGTTATTGGGGAATAACATCTTTCACAAAAAGAAATATAAAATGAAAAAATTTAACATATTTGAAGCCAAATAACCATCAATTGTATTTGTATGTTTGAATTAAACTTCTTTACACTTAACAATAATTATGTCAAAAATAGGAAATACATTTGGCTTGGGTATCCCAAAAGATTCAAAATTTCAAAAAAATACTAACTTTGAAATTTAAGGTCAAGATCATCACATGTCAGAAAGAGGTCATGCATTTAACTCGAGCATTAAACTCGTCTTGATGGGAACGGCAAAATGACGTTTACCGTACCATTCTAGTTTTATTCAGTCAAAAGTTATTAGCGAGTAACATATTTGTTTATGTAAAATAGCATGTAAAATGACAAAATTTGGAATATTTGGAGGCAAATATCCCTCAATTTTATTTCTGCACTTAATTGACACGTCCTTACACGTAAGAATAGCATAGCGAAAAATTAGAAACACGTTTGAGAAAAGGTATCCAAAAAAGTTGTACAATTTCGGAAACGTACCTACTAAATTTGGAAATTTTCGAAAATGAAAAAATCAACATCACCATGTTATACAACAGCTCATTGCCATTCTAATGACATATAATACATATATATTGCTTCTTAAATTCGCCGCCATACGGGCTGACAAAGATTGACCTGCACCGTGATCTTCTTAAAATGCCCGAGACAATATCTCCGGAACCACTACTTGCATTGCATTACAACTTTCACAGCTCGCTTTAGCGCCTCAGGCTACCCCATATCCCAATTTTGGTCAAAATCGGTGACATAACGGTGAAATTTTGCACTTTGTTTTTGTCGATTTGTCGTGGAATGCCCCAGCTACAAAAATAAGATTTTTTTTTATAAACTGAACCCTATTACTCTACTTAATACTAGTAGACGTATTCCACACAACATAGGTACCTATGCAAGGAAATTCACTCACGCGCTCCTCTGCCACCCAGCAATCAGCAGGCAGCAGGAGACCAAGGGCTGCGACGCTGCGTGTAAAATTATAGCTTACGTTGGTTGTGAATCACTCCAAAATAGCGTCAGACGTGCCACTTTCCCTATCCCTACCGCTACCAAAATGCTACCGAATAGAGGAAACACGAACTAGGCAAAAACAGATTTATTTATTTCGCAAAATAAAAAAATCCGCAGGCAGTACCCATTTTTCATCGCCAGTTTCAGCAGATTTTTTTTTGGGGGGGGGGGGGGAGGGGGGGGGGGGGGGGGGTAATTTATATTGCCGCCCCTGTCGAGCTTGGCATGGGGGGATTTTGCCCCTGCCACCCCTCCCCCTGGATCCGCTAGTGATACAAGGAAATTCACTCACGCGCTCCTCTGCCACCGAGAAAGGCAGCAGGAGACCAACGACTGTGACGCTGCGTGGAAAAATTATAACTTACGTTAGCTGTGAATCACTCCAAAATAGCGTCAGACGCGCCACTTTTCCCATCCCTACGGCTACCAAAATGATACAAAATAGAGGAAGCTCGAATGAGGCCAACAAAACAATATTTCTTTCGCAAGAAGTTATTTTTTTCGCAGGCAGTAGGTAACAATTTTTTCATCGCCAGTTTCAGCGGATTTTTTCCCTTTTTCTGGGAGGGGGATAATTTCTATTGCCGTCCTTGTCGAGCTTTGGATGGGGGGGTGGGGGTTAACCCCTGCCGCCCTCCCCCTGGATCCGCCAGTGTTTCTGTGAACTTATTTGTCTTTATATGTTTAATAATAGCGAGCCAAAAAAATATCCACAAAATGACGTCATGAGTTACAAATGGTCAAAATTTGAAATTGATAAATTTAAATACAAAAGGCATATTTATAGATAATTTTTGTCTCAGAAACACCGTCCTGTCATTTATTTGTCTTTATCTGGTCAATAAAAGCAAAACAAACACAATTTCGCAATATGACGTCATGAGTTACTCATACTTCGGGAGCCATAAGTCAGTCTGAAACGTAGATATTCATTTGAAATTTGTTTTGTGTATTGCTTGAACACCATTCTTTCACATATTTTTCTTTTCTTTTGTTGGGAAAAAACAAGACAAAAATCCCCCCATCTTTTCTCTAAGAAATGGGGACAAAAACAAAGATTTCAAAATTACGGGATATCAGTTTGATAGAACGTTCAATTTCATATATTTGAATTATTTTTGTTTTAGTTTATCTTAAAATTTCACCATTTTACAGCTTCTTAAAGTTTGGGTGATTTTATCGCTAATTTAGCGTAAAGTGACGTCACAAAATGGTGTATATCTTAAAAAAAAAAGTCTCAGGTTTGTGATGGCGTTGGACGATTTGTCTGCAGCCCGCCGGCCGCTGGCTCCGCCGCTCCGGCCGCCAGCTAGCCCGGCCTCGGGCCGCTGGACGCGGTCACGTGATTGCCCACGGCCGCGGGTCAGCGTGCGGCCGGCCGGACTCTGGGTCGGGACGCGGTGGCGCGAGCAGCTGCAGCTCCCCTGTCTGTGTCTGTTCGCGTGAAGTCATACATATACCCGCAATCGAACGTGAAGCGTTGTTATTTGCGATACCGGAACACGACAAGGTTGATATCTTGAATGGTTCTTAAGTTATCGTGAATATTAAGCAGGGAGGGGGGGGGGGCAATATTTGCCCCCCACGTCAAGCGCGGGTTAAAAACGTTTATAAACTAAGCAAACGGTAGCCCAAGCAACTTTTGTCGCCGTATCAGGAACATAAATTTTGCATCCGTTTAACGCATTCGCATGATGAAATGCGTCAGAATAAATGCCTAACATAACCGAATAATGTGCGAACAAAAAAAATGCGGAACTTAATTCATATCTTAATGAAATTTCCCAATTTGCAGAAATCTTCGCCGGAGCTTCGCGACGGAGCTCCGAAATAATTTTGTTCAAGTTTTTATTTCCAATGAATTCACGGTCACAATGGTATTCATCACCATTATGTAGAGCCCTTCATCGAATGGGAATCCTCATGGAACCCATGAAACGGGATGGAAATGGGTGGAAATGGGGCCATTTTTGGAAATGTAACGGCTTGGAACGGGTTTGGGACAGACCATATAATTTTTTAGCACCACAAAAAGTGAAATATGTTGAAACGGGTGGGAATGGGAGCCACATCAATTATGAATTCGGATTGGAACGGGCTTGCATCTGGCTGAATGGGCTGGAACGGGATGGGGGCTGAAAAAGTGTCCCATGAAGGGCTCTACTATTTGTATATGCTATGCAATTTGTAACATATTTTCCATGTATAACGCACTGGAGATGTTCTTAGCTTTTTCGTGACTGCAAATGCTGCATTTAAATGTTTTCTGAGTCGCCAACATACCGTGCAATAATGATGGTGCTAAGCGAAGTACACTCACCGACGGCGTGGAGATCCCACAGGTTTCCACGTTCTGGCACTTTCAGACTGGTCATATCTGGGTTGTGGCGCATGATCAGGAGCAAGTGCAGGTCGGAGGTTGGCACAGAGTCTTCCTTGAGATCGGCAGCATGTCGTTTGCGACACTCTTCTATGATACTGTCAATTACAGTCCTCCATCGTGTACGCACTGTCGGCACCGGATATAATACAGTATGTTGTTATTGGCTATACTGGTACAGGATACAGTACACTGTTATATATATATATATATATATATATATATATATATATATATATATATATATATATATATATATATATATATATATATATAACTGACACAAGACATATAACACTGGTATATATAACCGGCACAAGACACAGTACACTGTTATATATGACCAACACAGGTCACAATACACTGTTATAGATGACCGGCACAGGTCACAGTACACTGTTATAGATGACCAACACAGGTCACAGTACACTGTTATAGATGACCAACACAAGACACAGTACACTGTTGTATATGACCAACACAGGTCACAATACACTGTTATAGATGACCAACACAGGTCACAGTACACTGTTATAGATGACCAACACAGGACACAGTACACTGTTATAGATGACCACCACAGGTCACAATACAATGTTATAGATGACCAACACAGGTCACAATACACTGTTATAGATGACCGGCACAGGTCACAGTACACTGTTATAGATGACCAACACAGGACACAGTACACTGTTATGGATGACCAACACAGGTCACAATACACTGTTATAGATGACCAACACAGGTCACAATACACTGTTATAGATGACCAGCACAGGTCACAGTACACTGTTATAGATGACCAACACAGGACACAGTACACTGTTATAGATGACCAACACAGGTCACAATACACTGTTATAGATGACCAACACAGGTCACAATACACTGTTATAGATGACCGGCACAGGTCACAGTACACTGTTATAGATGGCCAACACAGGATACAATACACTGTTATAGATGACCAACACAGGACACAGTAAACTGTTATAGATGGCCAACACAGGATACAGTAAACTGTTATAGATGACCAACACAGGATACAGAACACTGTTATAGATGACCAACACAGGTCACAATACACTGTTATAGATGACCAAAACAGGTCACAATACACTGTTATAGATGACCAACACAGGATACAGAACACTGTTATAGATGACCAACCCATGATACAGTACACTGTTATAGATGACCAACACAGGTCACAATACACTGTTATAGATGGCCAACACAGGATACAGAACACTGTTATAGATGGCCAACACAGGATACAATACACTGTTATAGATGGCCAACACAGGATACAGTACACTGTTATAGATGACCAACACAGGTCACAATACACTGTTATAGATGGCCAACACAGGTCACAATACACTGTTATAGATGACCAACACATGTCACAATACACTGTTATAGATGGCCAACACAGGATACAGTACACTGTTATAGATGGCCAACACAGGTCACAATACACTGTTATAGATGACCGGCACAGGTCACAATACACTGTTATAGATGGCCAACACAGGATACAGAACACTGTTATAGATGGCCAACACAGGGTACAATACACTGTTATAGATGGCCAACACAGGACACAGTACACTTCTATAGATGACCAACACAGGTCACAGTACACTGTTATAGATGATTAGCGCAGGATACAGTAAACTGTTATAGATGATTAGCACAGGACACAGTACACTGTTATAGATGACCAACACAGGGCACAGTACACTGTTCTACATGATTAGCGCAGGATACAGTAAACTGTTATAGATGAATAGCGCAGGATACAGTAAACTGTTATAGATGATTAGCGCAGGATACAGTAAACTGTTATAGATGAATAGCGCAGGATACAGTAAACTGTTATAGATGATTAGCGTAGGATACAGTAAACTGTTATAGATGATTAGCGCATGATGCAGTCAACTGTTAGAGATGATTAGCACAGGATACAGTCCACTGTTATATATGATTAGCGCAGGATACAGTCCACTGTTATAGATGATTAGCACAGGATACAGTCCACCGTTATATATGATTAGCGCAGGATACAGTCCACTGTTATAGATGATTAGCACAGGATACAGTCCACTGTTATAGATGATTAGCACAGGATACAGTCCACTGTTATATATGATTAGCACAGGATACAGTCCACTGTTATATATGACCAGCACAGGATACAGTCCACTGTTATAGATGATTAGCACAGGATACAGTCCACTGTTATATATGACCAGCACAGGATACAGTCCACTGTTATATATGACCAGCACAGGATACAGTCCACTCTTATATATGATTAGCGCAGGATACAGTCCACTGTTATAGATGATTAGCACAGGATACAGTCCACTGTTATATATGATTAGCACAGGATACAGTCCACTGTTATATATGATTAGCACAGGATACAGTCCACTGTTATATATGACCAGCACAGGATACAGTCCACCGTTATATATGATTAGCGCAGGATACAGTCCACTGTTATAGATGATTAGCACAGGATACAGTCCACTGTTATATATGATTAGCGCAGGATACAGTCCACTGTTATATATGATTAGCGCAGGATACAGTCCACTGTTATATATGATTAGCGCAGGATACATTCCACTGTTATATATGATTAGCACAGGATACAGTCCACTGTTATATATGATTAGCGCAGGATACAGTCCACTCTTATATATGATTAGCACAGGATACAGTCCACTGTTATATATGACCAGCACAGGATACAGTCCACTCTTATATATGATTAGCGCAGGATACAGTCCACTGTTATATATGATTAGCACAGGATACAGTCCACTGTTATAAATGATTAGCGCAGGATACAGTCCACTGTTATAGATGATTAGCACAGGATACAGTCCACTGTTATAGATGATTAGCACAGGATACAGTCCACTGTTATATATGACCAGCACAGGATACAGTCCACTCTTATATATGATTAGCGCAGGATACAGTCCACTCTTATATATGATTAGCACAGGATACAGTCCACTGTTATATATGACCAGCACAGGATACAGTCCACTCTTATATATGATTAGCGCAGGATACAGTCCACTGTTATATATGATTAGCACAGGATACAGTCCACTGTTATAAATGATTAGCGCAGGATACAGTCCACTGTTATATATGATTAGCGCAGGATACAGTCCACTGTTATATATGATTAGCGCAGGATACAGTCCACTGTTATATATGATTAGCGCAGGATACAGTCCACTGTTATAGATGATTAGCGCAGGATACAGTAAACTGTTATAGATGATTAGCACAGGATACAGTCCACTGTTATATATGACCAGCACAGGATACAGTCCACTGTTATAGATGAATAGCGCAGGATACAGTCCACTGTTATAGATGATTAGCGCAGGATACAGTCCACTGTTATATATGATTAGCACAGGATACAGTCCACTGTTATATATGATTAGCGCAGGATACAGTCCACTGTTATAGATGATTAGCACAGGATACAGTCCACTGTTATATATGATTAGCACAGGATACAGTCCACTGTTATATATGATTAGCGCAGGATACAGTCCACTGTTATATATGACCAGCACAGGATACAGTCCACTCTTATATATGATTAGCGCAGGATACAGTCCACTGTTATAGATGATTAGCACAGGATACAGTCCACTGTTATATATGATTAGCACAGGATACAGTCCACTGTTATATATGACCAGCACAGGATACAGTCCACTGTTATAGATGATTAGCACAGGATACAGTCCACCGTTATATATGATTAGCGCAGGATACAGTCCACTGTTATAGATGATTAGCACAGGATACAGTCCACCGTTATATATGATTAGCGCAGGATACAGTCCACTGTTATAGATGATTAGCACAGGATACAGTCCACTGTTATATATGATTAGCACAGGATACAGTCCACTGTTATATATGATTAGCGCAGGATACAGTCCACTGTTATATATGACCAGCACAGGATACAGTCCACTGTTATAGATGATTAGCGCAGGATACAGTCCACTGTTATATATGATTAGCGCAGGATACAGTCCACTGTTATATATGACCAGCACAGGATACAGTCCACTCTTATATATGATTAGCGCAGGATACAGTCCACTGTTATAGATGATTAGCACAGGATACAGTCCACTGTTATATATGATTAGCACAGGATACAGTCCACTGTTATATATGACCAGCACAGGATACAGTCCACTGTTGTATATAATTAGCACAGGATACAGTCCACTGTTATAAATGATTAGCGCAGGATACAGTCCACTGTTATATATGATTAGCGCAGGATACAGTCCACTGTTATATATGACCAGCACAGGATACAGTCCACTGTTATATATGATTAGCGCAGGATACAGTCCACTGTTATAGATGATTAGCACAGGATACAGTCCACTGTTATATATGATTAGCACAGGATACAGTCCACTGTTATATATGACCAGCACAGGATACAGTCCACTGTTGTATATAATTAGCACAGGATACAGTCCACTGTTATAAATGATTAGCGCAGGATACAGTCCACTGTTATATATGATTAGCGCAGGATACAGTCCACTGTTATATATGACCAGCACAGGATACAGTCCACTGTTATATATGATTAGCGCAGGATACAGTCCACTGTTATAGATGATTAGCACAGGATACAGTCCACTGTTATATATGACCAGCACAGGATACAGTCCACTGTTGTATATAATTAGCACAGGATACAGTCCACTGTTATAAATGATTAGCGCAGGATACAGTCCACTGTTATATATGATTAGCGCAGGATACAGTCCACTGTTATATATGACCAGCACAGGATACAGTCCACTGTTATATATGATTAGCGCAGGATACAGTCCACTGTTATATATGATTAGCACAGGATACAGTCCACTGTTATAGATGATTAGCGCAGGATACAGTCCACTGTTATATATGACCAGCACAGGATACAGTCCACTGTTATATATGATTAGCGCAGGATACAGTAAACTGTTATAGATGATTAGCACAGGATACAGTCCACTGTTATATATGACCAGCACAGGATACAGTCCACCGTTATATATGATTAGCGCAGGATACAGTAAACTGTTATAGATGATTAGCACAGGATACAGTCCACTGTTATATATGACCAGCACAGGATACAGTCCACTGTTATAGATGATTAGCGCAGGATACAGTCCACTGTTATATATGATTAGCACTGGATACAGTCCACTCTTATATATGATTAGCACAGGATACAGTCCACTGTTATATATGACCAGCACAGGATACAGTCCACTGTTATAGATGATTAGCGCAGGATACAGTCCACTGTTATATATGATTAGCGCAGGATACAGTCCACTGTTATATATGACCAGCACAGGATACAACACACTGGACTGCATAACCAAGGCGGGAATTTGCGTGTTGGTTTATGTAATGGTGTCCTTGCCTCGCCTGGCTAGGATCAGCTGTTTGCAGTCCAGAAATTCCAGTACTTGCTTCAGGTACTCCTTCTTGAGATGGACGATTTTGACTGAGGATGTTCTTGGCTTTGGGACATTTCCGACTTGGACAGCGCGGTCACGGACAGACGGCCTGCTGGTCCCCTCAGCCGGCTTTGGGACATTTCCGACTTGGACAGCGCGGTCACGGACAGACGGCCTGCTGGTCCCCTCAGCCGGCTTTGGGACATTTCCGACTTGGACAGCGCGGTCACGGACAGACGGCCTGCTGGTCCCCTCAGCCTCAGACATCACACCACTCGACCACCTGGCGGAAAGAGTGACGTCACAAGCAGTCGGAGTGACGTCCCAAGCAGCCGGAGTGACGTCACAAGCAGTCGGGGCAACATCCTGACAACATCCTAGCTGGCGATGGCGTTACCAGAGGAGTTGTGGATGTTGCCTCAGTCCCAGCAGACCCATCATCATTCAGGATTTGGTCCGCAGGTAACACATTCTTTGGTTCTTTTTTAGTTATGCATTATCGTTTATGGGTGAGTCATGATTGAAATTGCACCCATTCCTTCTACTGGGCGTGTCCACTGGATAGAAGAGGCGCCAGACATTGCCTCCCTAAACGTGTCGTCCGGTCCCGCTGTCTCCGTCGCATTAACCTCGCTGACTTTAGTTACGACCTGTTCCGAGCTGACTGGGGTAGCGTGTACGCCGCTCCGACAGTAGCCTTTAAATGGAAAACGTTTCTTGTTACCTTCCTACCGATTGTCGATGCCCATGCCCCAGTGCGATCCGTCCGTATTCGGAATGCCTGTGCGCCCGCGGTTAGTGACGAGACCAAGGGACTTATGTCTCGTCGCCGCGAGGCATTAGAGGTCCATGGGCATATATCTGCTATATATAAGGACTGCTATATATGGACAAAACTCAAAACGACACCGTTTCAGACAAGTTGGAATCGATTGGTGGAAAAATCAAACGCGTTTAAAACGCGTTTGAAGCAAGTGCGCCACTATTGACAACAAACGTCGGTCTTCATGCACAGCCCTAACATCTAGCGGCAATAATAGCGTTTAGTGTCCCATTGTATTCCATCTGTGACAACAGTTTTGAACGAAGCAGGGGCCGTGCTTAACCCTATTTGTAACAGGGGGAGGGGGGGGGGGGGCAGATTCCGACCCTCAGGTTTTTCGTGGATATCTCTGGAACGGCTGGGAGCAGGCCCATGCAATTTTGGGACTTTTCCTAGCAATGATTTCAACGGAGGTGCAAAAACCTCCCAACTCACCAACGAGCGTTTGTGACAACCAGAGGCGGCGGATAAGAGAGGGGGGGGGGGGGCAGCTGCCCCCCCAACAAGTGGGGGGGAACATATGATTTTGACCCCCCCCCCATAAATTTGTAAGAGATCGAAGTGACTCGAAACGAATTTCACTCCGCTTTCAAACAAAGTGCAAGTAAAGTAGTAGTAAAACAACAAAACGCAAGACCTGAGTGGGCCCTCTGGCCGCCTGAAGGGGCACTCTGGCAGCCTGAGGGGGCACTCTGGCAGCCTGAGGGGGCACTTTGGCCACCTGAGGGGGCACTCTGGCTGCCTGAGGCCGCCCTGAGGGAGTCGGGATCCGCTTCCATAGGCGGTGGAACAGGGGGAGCAGCCGATCAAGGGGGGTGGACAAGGGGCTATGGCCCTTCAAAGGTCCTGAAACTATGATTTGGCCCCCCCAAACGGTCGGACGTACAGTTCTAAAAATGGCCTTTGTAGTAGTCAAAATCCAGCTATCCAGTTAAAAACTTGAAAATTTCGCGCCGCTTCGCGGTATGACACAACATTCGCAATTGCATATACAAATTTGGAAAATGGGAAAATGAGTTCCTTAAGTGTCTGGCAGAGGCTCTCCTTGGCGGTACCTAATTGCTAGCACCGTGGTCCACTCCTTTCATAAAATATTAGCTTTCAAGCGGGCTACATGTTTAGCTAGACTGCCGAGTTCCGAAAAAAGGCGACGCGAACGCAAAAACGCGGACATCGGCACCCGGAAGCTGATCCAGCGGTGTCCAACTTGCTGGACCGAAGAGCTAATAGTGGGACCAGGCCAGGACAATCTCCCCAAGCCATCTCGCCCCAGGCTCCTCCAGATCCACAGGGACCATTTGTGTGCGGAAAAGTCGTTCTGGCTCTTGCTGCTTTCAAACCATTTGCACTGTTACCAGTTGTTTGTTACAGTTCGGTAAATATGTATACAGTTATTATAATCATATGTACTATTGAGCGCTGACTGTCACCGGTCATCAACTTCGTGATTGACTATCCGAGGAATATGTATATGAAAAACTACCCTAATTTCAATATTTTTCATCATACCTAGATGTGCAACTAGTATAGGGGTTACCTGAGGCTTGGCTCCACTCACGGTCTGGTTCCAATATTAAAATTTCGTTTTCCACGACCTAAAATTAATATATATAAAAATATCAAAAATTATCGGTGGTCACGTCGGTGGCCATCGTCATCGTCTTTGGTTCGTTGTAACGGTGAATTGAATGAATATCATTTTTAGCTTCTTATCCTCTACAAGGCCCATCGCCCATATTCTGGGTTGTATCAGGCAAACCCGTGCAATTTCGCGCCGCGGCGGCGCTAAATAACAAGTATCTACTATAACATGAAAACCACATTCAAAATTGCTGCAAAGGCATATCAAAATACACGCATAAAAATGGGGCTACATTTGTTCCGTCATTTCAGCCGACCCCCACTCAAAAATTATCGGCGACGCTCCTGCTTCCCCCCTCCCCCCCCCCCCCTCTCCTCCCCCTGACAACAACTTTCTCGCTGACGGCTGACGGCCTGCTACCCCCCCCCCCAGCTCAAAAACGTGTTGTAAATACGCCACTGGATTTGAGCCCCCCTCCCCCCCAAAAAAAAAATGGGGGGGGGGGGGCATCCGCCGGGGGCACCGGTCACCGGGCACCCTTGAATCCAGGAGGAGGGGAGGCGGGGCACCAATGCCCTGGTGCCCCCATCAAATTGCTGAAAACCCACCTATTTTGTGCGAAATGGTGTAAAATATAGTGACAAAAAACATATTACATATTACATATTACATACGTGCGTCCTGATAAATCCTCGATGTCAGGATGTTTGTAGACTATCGTTTTTTGTCGCGAACGAAACCATAGTGCCCGCCGTTTTTTTTTATAATGCGGACATGGCTGGAAATCCATGAAACTTATTTGAAACTGGTAGGCAACTGCACCCAAGCTGTTATAATTCTGCAAAAAAAAGTAGAAAATATCACATTTTTGTGCCACTGGGGCGAAATTCCTTCTATCTTTCCGGTGGAAGAATCTCATTGAGTGGCTGCATTGGCAGCCTTGGGCTGAATTGAATTTTGAATGAATGAAATGAAAATAATCCAATTTTTGAGGGCCTTGTTATCCAGACGAAAAATAAAGCAAAAATAAAATCTGCGCCGCTACGCGGCGCAAATCATTCAGTGTTCTTTTCCAGTACAAAAGGGTCGAATATAGACTGTATACACTGGGGGCCCCAGGGGGGGGGGGGTATGGGGCCATAGGCCCACCTTTGGCCTTAAATGGGAGGCAACATGTCTTTTTATCCTACCTTATGCTCCAGACATGCACCGCCGTTTTTCGCTTGTCGCTATGTTGCCTGGTTTTCGAGATCATAGGGGGGGGGGACGAAATCCGCCCCCCTCCAGGTCGTGTAATTCTCAGAGGCCCTCCAGGGCGCGTGTTAACACGCACACGGGGGGGGGGGTTGCGCCAACCACGAACGGCCGGGGGGTGATTTCAGAGCCCCTAAGATTAGAAAAACACGCAACGTAGCGACAAGCGGAAAACTGTGTTAGATTGCTCGAGACACGTTCTATCTAACTCATATAGGTCTTTTTTTATTTAGGTCAATATTGCGGTCACGAGAGGTCATCAAACGACAGATTTTCCAGTTTTTGTTTTACTTTGCGCGTGTTAAATTGTGACGTAATTTGTGAGATTGTGAGCAATTTAATACCTTATACACGTGTTACAAGATATTGCAGAACAATATATCAAAGGGTCGATATTTCTCTGAAATGCAAACAAGAATACCAGCAAGCAATCATATTAATGCTTGGTATAGTGTTAATTGTTATAATTGTCATA
Organism: Chirona hameri; assembly: GCA_036785665.1. NCBI lineage: Eukaryota > Metazoa > Arthropoda > Thecostraca > Balanomorpha > Balanidae > Chirona > Chirona hameri. The sequence continues at coordinate 68,310 of JAXIVJ010005704.1, forward strand.
ATAATTAAAATCACTCTGTTTCGATGAAAGATGATTATGGAAAACGTTGTAATGCAAATAATATTATGTGATATTGATAACTGTTGCTGGTGCACAAACTAACCTGAATTCGAAGTCTGATTGGTAGTATGTTTCGAAGCGGGAGTCCTTTCTAAGTTCAAACGCGGCACACCAGACGTGCAGCACAAGGCAGGGGAACATCTCGCTTATGTACTCCATGAACTTCTGTTCCTCGTTTCCCACGACGCGGCGGGCTTCTGCAGGCACCTCCGGGAAGTGATGCAGCTGAGGAAATGGCAAACACCGACGCCTGTTATGGGGTGATGAGAATGAGAACAGGCCTCGATGACATTGTATGAGAACAGGCCTCGATGACATTGTATGAGAACAGGCCTCGATGACATTGTATGAGAACAGGCCTCGATGCCATTGTATGAGAACAGGCCTTGATGACATTGTATGAGAACAGGCCTCGATGACATTGTATGAGAACAGGCCTCGATGACATTGTATGAGAACAGGCCTTGATGCCATTGTATGAGAACAGGCCTCGATGACATTGTATGAGAACAGGCCTCGATGCCATTGTATGAGAACAGGCCTTGATGACATTGTATGAGAACAGGCCTCGATGACATTGTATGAGAACAGGCCTCGATGACATTGTATGAGAACAGGCCTTGATGACATTGTATGAGAACAGGCCTCGATGACATTGTATGAGAACAGGCCTCGATGACATTGTATGAGAACAGGCCTTGATGCCATTGTATGAGAACAGGCCTCGATGACATTGTATGAGAACAGGCCTTGATGCCATTGTATGAGAACAGGCCTTGATGACATTGTATGAGAACAGGCCTCGATGCCATTGTATGAGAACAGGTCTGGAAGCCGAATGGAGCCTTTCATTGATAATACGACAATGTTAGGTATACCAATCATGTTTATTATGCTTTTTCTCAAATCAAGCCTCTAGAGAGAATGCAAATTTGTCTGCGCTTATTAACCCGCCATTGGCTGGGGACGTTTTTCGCCCCCCCCCCTTGACGAACTTTCGCAATAGCACAAAAACTAGTAGTGCTATCGACGTGAAACTTTAGGTATTTTCTCCTCCATCAATTATACATCTTCTGTAAAAATGAAGACATTTTGTTTTTTTTCTCTCGAAATATAGCGAAATTAGTGACGTCCCTACACACGAGTTTGACACAAAAATCAGCTAAACTTTAGCAGGCCCTATAAATGCTATATTTGAAAAAAAAGACATCGAAAAACTCAAAAAAGATGGGAAATGACAAGGGCTACAAAATAGCTATCTCGGATTTTAAAAATGTTGGTTTTGACCCCATTTTTGTCAGGGCCCTATTTTTATAAATAATTGGAAAAAGACCAGAAGATATGTTGAACACAACCACGTGTGGATAATACCCAAAGAAAATATAAAAGCAATATCTTTGTTTTTGACTGACTTATCGCTCGCTAAGTATGTGTAATTCATAACGTCATATTTTGTATTTGCAGTTTTTAGATTGTAGTGACCAGATACAAACAAATAAATGCGAGCACTGTTTTTCTGAGACAAAATTGGTCTAGACACACGCCTTTTCTATTTATATTGATCAATTTCACATTTTGACCTGATGTGACCTGACCTTAACATTCTATGATGTCAGATTGTGAAAATGGCTGCTACTATCGAATTATACGTGTAAAATAACCCATACAACATGTGTCGCATGGCTTTCGTAGACCTGTGACTAGACCTTTGCTTACAATTCCATTTTTGCTTATGCGGGATATGTATTATACATTTGAGAGCACTTTGTGCGATAATAGTCGCAATCTCAGGCTTTGGGTCGAAATTATGTCTCAAAAACACAAATATATTAATTTTGACCTTTGCCCTGACCGTGACCTTATTTTGCAAATTTTGTTTAAACTTTAACCCGCGCACTGCAGGGGCTTTGCGCCGGAAACGAACTGCAGGGGGTTGATTTCCGCCCCCCCCCCTGAGATCTAAAAAACTACGCTACGTAGCGAGAAGCAGAAAACGGAATTTGATAGCTTGATACATGTTCTATCGAAAGTATTCAGTATTGTTTTAGGTCAGGTCAAAATTGAGGTCACCAGAGGTCATCAAAGGTCAAATTTTCCAGTTTTTCCTGTTTTAGGACATCGCTCCAGAAATTCCAATATATCTCGGTAACTATGCTAGTTAGAAACAAACGGAAAAAGAAAACGCCCGACAGTGAAATTTCCAATCGCTAAGGTGTCCTCAAATTCCAGGACCGGCCCTCAGCATAAGCTGCGGGGCCGGTCGGCCGGCCGGGCGTGTGGGGCGCCGGCCCCGCTGGCCGACGGCTCGCACGCCCGGCCGGTGGCGAGGGGGCGCCACTTCGCGAACGGGAGCCGCTGAAAAACGCGAGGCGGCGCGGGCGGGGGTCGCCTATGAGCGTCTGAAGCGTGCTATATATGATCGCTGCACTGTATTTGTGGTAATACGAGGCTCTTGTTGTATAACATTAGAGAGAATCGCATTGTTGGAGGTGTGTCGAGGTTTGATGTGACCTTCGTTTGTATGTAGCAGAGTGTGACCGACGAACGATGTAGCGAAGTATTGCGGTGCATCGCACGTTGAAGGAAAACATTATGTGTGCTGAGGCTTTAACGGTTGAGAGTTACTGTTGTTTGTGTGATATTTGAGTTAAAAAAAGTCCTCAAATTTGATCTTAGGTCAATAGTTGAGGCTCCAGAGGTCAAAAAGGGAAAACAATCCGTTTTTTTGCGAAATCGTTTCTCACTATTAACTTTTACTTAAAAAAGATAACGGAAAACTGTTTACGCCATTGTGTTTATCTTGTCAAGGTGCTTTGATTGATAACATGGTGACTTTTTAAGTTAACTTAACAAAATTGACCTCAGGTCAAGGTCAAGTGGTGACCCAAGTAGGACATGAAGCATATGGGAAGACTTGCCTCGACGAGACAAACACATTAATGTCTGTTTTACTTCTCTATCGTTATTATGTCGGGAGTTATTGACACAAAAGTGATGGTGACCTCGCATGACCTCAAATGACCCAATAGGGGTCACTGAACAAAACTTACACTTGGATCATCAAGAATATCCTATAATAACATGATCCAGAAGTAATTGGACTAATATCATGCATATCCTTGAAATAGGAAGCATTTGTATATTTCCCCATTGACTTATTATGGGAGGTTACGAAATTGACCTGACCTTAGGTCACCGATATCAAAATTCCGAGATACACGAATTGTAAGTACTTATGCCCTCATCACATCCTGTAAGTTTCAAACTGATCGGTGAAAAACTCTGGCTTTGGCACAACTGCAAACATTTTTGGTGGTGGGGTCACTTGACCTGTTCTGCTGACCTGACCTGAGATGACCCGAAGTTATTTTTTTTCTTCTCAAAGTGTGTGCAATTGATGTCCTAACAGGTGTGCAAGGCTGTGTCTTAACAGGTGTGCAATTTTCGCTGTCAAGGGGGCGCCATGGGAATACAGGGACGCCAAGGGTGATTAAAAATCCTGCAAAAATGGCAAATTCTCTAACGCTTACTCATTTGAAGTGTCCTTTCGAAAAAGCAAAATTATAATATACACAATGGTAATGGATTTATTTTTAAAGCACACTCACATGTAGGTATGTTGTCCGTCAGTAGCACGCATATTCGTCAGTAGCACGTATATTCGAGTGCGATCATGGATGTGCCCACGTCT
>JAXIVJ010005705.1:5000-47500 GCA_036785665.1 Chirona hameri
GGCAATTGTGCAATCAAAATAAAACAAACTATAGGTAAGTAGGTACCTAGGTTGAGATAGGTACTTCTAGCTCAAACCTTATCAGAAGAATCTGCCCTCTCCCGTATTTTCTCAATAACCTGAAAAACTATGATAGATATGAACGTGAAACTGGCAGATAAAGTATTCATTTTTATTTTTGGGGTTCAACAACCCATAATTCGAAAATCCGAGATAGCCATTTTGAAGAGAATGTCATTTCAGTACCTTATCCTGCATCACGTCTAAGTCTTCTCACCAACTTTCAATGAAATTGATGTAGTATTTTTTTGAGATAATAACGTTTTAATGACGTCATGACTCAGGGGGCGGCGGATAAGGAACGGGGGTGGAGAGGGGTGGGGGGCAGCTGCCCCCCACACACTCAAGAAGTTGGGGAGGGCGGGCGGGGGGGGGCAAACATGATCTTGCCCACCCCCCCCCCCCCCATAAATTTGTAAGAGGGGGCCCTCCAAGATCGAAGTGACCCCAAACGAATTTCACACCGCTTTCAAACAAAGTGCAAGTAAATTAGTAGTAAAACAACAAAACGCGAGGTCTGAGGGGGGCCATCTGGCTCCGCCTGAAGGGGCACTCTGGCCACCTCTGAGAGGGCACTCTGGCCGCTTGAGAGGGCACTCTGGCCGCCCTGAGAGGGGCACTCTGTCAGCCTGAGGGGGCACTCTGGCCGCCTGACGGGGACACTCTGGCCGCATGAGGGGGGCACTCTAGCCGCCTGAGGGGGCAATCTGGCAGCTCTGAGGGGGGCACAACTGGCCGCCCTGAGGGGGGCACTCTGGCCGCCTGAGGGGGCACTCTGGCCGCCTGAGGGGGCACTCTGACCGCCTGAGGGGGCACCTCTGGCTGCCTGAGGGGGCACTCTGGCCGCCTGAGGGGGCACTCTGGCCGCCTGAGGGGGCACTCCTGACCGCCTGAGGGAGCACTCTGGCCGCCCTGAGGGAGCACTCTGGCTGCCTGAGGGGGCAACTTTGGCCGCCTGCGGGGGCACTCTGGCCGCCTGTGGGGCACTTTGGCCGCCTGAGAGGGCACTTTGGCCGCCCTGAGGGGGCCCCTCCTGGCCGCCCTGATGGGAGCACTCTGACCGCCTGAGGGGGCACATTGGTCGCCCTGAGGGGCACTCTGACCGCCTGAGGGGGCACTCTGGGCCGCCTGAGGGGGGCACTCTGGCTGCCTGAGGGGGCCACTCTGACAGTATGAGGGGGCACTCTGGCAGCCTGAGGGGGCACTCTGGCCGCCTGAGGGGGGTACTCTGGCCGCCTGGGGGGGGGGGGGGCACTTTGGCCGCCTGCGGGGGCACTCTGGCCGCCTGAGAGAGGGCACTCTGGCCGCATGAGGGGGGGCACTCTAGCCGCCTGAAGGGGGGCAATCTGGCAGCCTGAGGGGGGCACACTGGCCGCCTGAGGGGGGGCACTCTGGCCCGCCTGAGGGGGGCACTCTGGCCGCCTGAGGGGGGCACTCTGACCCGCCTGAGGGGGGCACTCTGGCTGCCTGAGGGGGCACTCTGGCCGCTTGAGGGGGCACTCTGGCCACCTGAGTCCGCCCTGAGGGAGTCGGGATCCGCTTCCATAGGCGGTGGAACAGGGGGGGTGGGGGCAAGAGCGGATCCAGGGAGGGCAAGGGTCATTGCCTCCCCACACCAAAGTTCCTGGAAACTATTATTTGTCCCCCTAATGGTCGGACGTAGAGTTGTAAAAATGTCCTTTGCAACAAAATCCAGCCAAAATCCAGCTACCCACAGTTAAAAACTTGAAAATTTCGCGCCGCTTTGCGGCATGACACAAAATTCGCAATTGCTTATACAGATTTGGAAAATGGGAAAATGAATTTCTTAAGTGTGTGGCAGAGGCCTCTCCCTTGTCGGTACCTAATTGCTCGCCTCATGGCCCACTCCTTTCATAAAATATTAACTTTCAAGCGGGCTACATGTTTAGCTAGTCTGCCGAGTTCCGAAAAAGGCGACACGAATGCCAAAACTCGGACATCGGCACCCGGAAAGCTGATCCAGCGGTGCCCAACTTGCTGGACCGAAGAGCTAATAGTGGGGACCAGGCCAGGACATCTCCCCAAGCCATCTCGCCCCAGGCTCCTCCAGATCCACAGGGACCATTTGTGCGCGGAAAAGTCGTTCTGGCTCTTGCCGCTTTCAAACTATTTGCACTGTTAGTTGTTTGTTACAGTTCGGTACATATGTATATATACAGTTATTATTATTATATGTACTATTGAGCGCTGACTGTCACTGGTCATCATATTCGTGATTGACTATCCGAGGAATATGTATATGACAAACTACCTTAATTTCAATATTTTTAATCATACAGAGATGTGCAACCAGAAATAGGGGATACCTGAGGCTTGGCTCCATTCACGGTCTGGTTCCAAAATGAAAATTTCGTTTTCCACGACCTAAAATTAATATTTTCACGTCGCTTCGCGTCGTCACGTCGGTGGCCATCGTCATAACGAAGCCATCGGCATCGTCTTCGGTTCGTTGTAACGGTGAATTGAATGAATATCATTTTTAGCTTCTTACCCTCTACAAGGCCCATCGCCCATATTTCTGGGTTTTATCAGGCAAACCCGTACAATTTCGCGCCGCGTGGCGGCGCTAAATAACAAGTATCTACTATAACATGAAAACCACAATAAACAATGTTGCAAAGGCTTAAATACACGCATACAAATGGAGGTACATTTTTTCCGTCATTTCAGCCGGCCCCCACCCAAACATTATCGGCGACGCCCCTGCCTCCCCCCCCCCCCCCCCCCCCCTGTCAACAACTTTCTCGCCGACGGCTGATGGCCTGCTACCCAACCCCCCGCTCCACAACTTTTTGAAAATACGCCACTGGATTTGCCCCCCCCCCCCCAAAAAAAAAACGGGGGCATCCGCCGAGGGCACTGGGCACCCTTGAATTCAGGAGGGGGAGGCGCGGCACCAATGCCCTGGTGACCCCATCAAATTACTGAAAAACCATCTATTTTATGCGAAATGGTGGAAAATTTAGAGACAAAAAACGCGCCGCTTCGCGGCGCATATTACATACACTTGCGTCCTGATAAATCCTCGATGTCAGGATGTTTGTTGACTATCGTTTTTTGTCGCGGACGAAACCATAGTGCCCGCCGTTTGAGCTTTTTTATAATGTGGTTCATGGTTGAAAATCCATGAAACGTATTTGAAACTGGTAAGCAACTGCACCAAAGCTGTTATACTTCTGCAAAGAAGTCGAAAAATATCACATTTTTGTGTCACTGCGGCGAAATTCCTTCTATCTTTCCGGTGGAAGAATCTCATTGAGTGGGTGCATTGGTGCCCTTGGGCTGAATTGAATTTTGGAATGAATTCAATTAAAATAAGCACATTTTTGAGAGCCAAGTTATCCAGACTAAAAAAATAAAGCAAAAAATCCGCGCCGCTACGCGGCGCAAATCATTCAGCGTTCTTTTCCAGTACAAAAGGGTCTAATATAGACTGTACACACTGGCGGGCCCCGGGGGGGGGGCATGGGACCATAACCTTTGGCCTTAAATGGGGACAACATGTCTTTTGACCCAACCTTTTGCTCCAGACATATTTCCTCGTTTTGACCCTGCATCCTGGTTCCAATAGCAAAAATTAGTCCTCCAGACCGCTCAAAACCTCAAATGTTGGCACCGCTTCGCGCCGCAATAATAGTTGTGTGGGTGTCCATTTTGCGTAAATACCAGTGGTAGTTAAGTTAAAGGGCAGCTTTTGTGACAAATTCCCTTCGCAAAATCCTTCTTATTTTTGTACAAGAACATTTTTGAAGTCCGCACAAGACACAAAGCAATATGATGCACTGCTATCACATGCATCAGATTTACTGCTCATAAAAAACGGCTACTACCACCCCCCCCCCCCCCCCCCTGCAGTCACGAACATCGACTACCCTCTTGGTCAAGTTGCCCCCACCAGTGGCGGTGGATAAGGGGGGAGGCAGGGGCAGGGGCAGCTGCCCCACTTAAGAAGTTGGGGAGGGGGGGGGGTGTCAAACATATGATTTCCCCCCGTAAATTTGCAAGAGGTCCCCTCCAAGAAGTTGGTTCGATTTTTTTTGTTGACCGAAACAATGACCCAGGGCCCCGATGTGCCCCCAGGCGCCAGCCTGCGAGGCCTTCTAAGGCCGACAGAAGGCACCAGTCGGCCTGAGGGGACCTCGGTAGGCCTAAGGGGCCCTCAGAAGGACTGAGACTTCAACAGGGGCCTGTCCGACGTTTTTTTTTGTGACCATTTAGGGGCCATGCAAAATATAGTGGCCTAAATCCGAGGAGATGCCATTTCGCGCCAAAAATGGGGGGGGGCTTTGGCCGTGGGAGGGGGCACCTTGGTCGAGGGGCCCCCTGGTTTCTTTCCCCCCATCTGAAAATGCGATCCGCCGCCACTGCGTCATGTCATGCCATTTTTGGTGGAAAAACGATAAATGTTTGAAAAATCATGCAAATAGAGTTTTGAAGCAAATTGCAAATAAAAACAACGTCAAAAGAAGGGAAATGACATTTTCTTCAAAATGTCTATCTCGGATTTTCGTATTATGGGTTTTTGAACCCCAAGCAAAAATAAACGGATTTTTTTTCTTCTCGGAATAAATCCACCAAATAAATTTTGTGAATTTGAAAAGTTAATTTCTTAAGCTCGAATACCAAAATAAGGTGACCGGCCCAAATCCGCGGAGGGGAAAACATGGGGGGTACCTTTCGGCCACAAAAAGACACCCCCACGGAGAGGCTGGATCCGCCAGTGCCTCCCACCGATTTGCCCCCCCCCCCCCACACACACACACACACAAACACGACGGCTGGATCCGCCAGTGCCCAAGCGGTCTGCTGTTCACAGTAGAAGGTGAATATAAGCCCTGAGGTCAGGCAGGTGCCCCAGTGGCGATTAGGGGTCAGTACAGGTTATTCAGGCGCTAGACAGGACCCCCAGTGGCGATCATACACTCAAGAACCAGGCTGGGAGCCAGCACCAGGCTAAGGCCATTTGACCCCGAGACGAGGCAGGGCCCCGAAGGCGCCCAGTGTAGTCTCTATCAGGGATTACCATGACCAGGCGCAGACCGAGGGCCCCTCAGGCCGACCAACCTAGGCACCTCAGGACGACCTAGGACACTCTTAGGTCGGCCGAGGGCCCCCTTAGGCCGGCTGGGTCCCTCAGGCCGACCGGGACCCTCTTAAGCCTAGCAAGGGCTCCCTCAGGCCGACTGAGGGCCTCTCAGGCTAACCAAGAGCCTTAGGCCGACCGTGGGCCCCTGTAAGTCTAACAAGGGCCCCCTTAGGGCAACCGAAGGCAACCCCAGGCCGACCGAGGGCTCCCTCGGGCCCCTAAGTCCGAACAAGGACTCTCTTAAGCCGGGCCGTTTTGGGCCCTTCGGCCGCTTCCATATGGGCTGAGGGGCCGAGGGGCTCTCCGGGCCCCTTTGGACCAATGGGGGGGGGGGGCGTGCCCCCCCCCCCCCCTGGCTGCGCCCCTGCTACCTGGTTTATACAGCCTTGGGCCTTGGCTTCCGCCATAAAAAGTGTGTGTGTGTGGGGGGGGGGGGTCGCGACCCCCCCCCCCCCCCCCCGTCAGCGACGCCAATGCTCTTGGCGAACTTCTACACAACCTATAAATTGAAGCAAAAACAAACTAGGGCATAGGGCAACATCTATTGAACAAACCAACCGTAAACTGTCGAAAGCGAAAAGCGCTATATTATTCAATCGTCAGTGTGTGAAAATTCGCAAAACCATGCGCTTTGGTAAGCCTAAAATTATGCTTTCTGGTCTCCAATTTTTAGTTTGTAAAATGCTGTCAATTTTTCCCTAAGAAAAACAACGCGTTTGTATGACGGTATTCGACGAAGCTGTTCGCTCTTTGCCATACAAATGCGGCGACCGGGCGCGACTGAGACGGCCATAACCGGTCTGAGTATTCGGCCGATCCAGAGCAGCGGCGATCGTAGCCGTGATACGCCTCCCGACCGGTTCGCTCGTTCTCCTTTGTGGTCGGCCGGTGGGCGTAGCCGTGATACGCCTCCCGACCGGTTCGCTCGTTCTCCTTTGTGGTCGGCCGGTGGGCGAGATTGCATCACACGGCCAAAACTGACCACAGCCCGGCCGTTTGTGTTGCCCGTCACGCCAATAAATGTGCGGACATCTGTCAGTCGGCCGGCCGGTGCCAGAATATACTGCGGGACAAACTCTAAAGGCTGAAACACAACATTCTCGCGTTCAAATCGCGTCTCGCAACTCCCATTGAAATACACGTAGCTTTTTCCGCGAGCAAATCGCCCGAACTCGCTCCCAAATCGCGACCAGACCCGCTCCAGAATCGCGTCGGAATCGTGGGTCTCGCGTCGAGGAAGCGATTTGCCAGCGGAAGAGCAGACTCTGTTTCACCTTTTCGGCACCATACCTGCGATTCAGCCGCGAGATGGCATCACTCGGTCTTGAGTTTGCGGCAAATAAACAATATTAAGACGTTGGCGAATTTGACTTTAAGGTTATCTACAATAAATAAGGAGTAAGTAACGATATATTGAATAGAACAAGCACTAATAACCGATACAATTTCATTATTTCGACTTTCTCGACGCCTCTTGACTCCCGAGTGGCACCAAGAACAAATACTCATATTTTCCTTATTTGTTTTGATACCCGTAACCATGGTAACCAGGAGTATTAAATATTCCTATCATGCAAACAAACTAGGGGTGCGATCGGCAACACGACGAATTCGCTCTCCGTCGAATCCAACGAATTCGCTCTCCGACGAATTCGCTGTCTCGTGCGTTCTGTAAAAACAAAATTATCTGCCGGTTTTGTCACTGCTGCGCCGTGTCATAGTTTGTGTAGTTATAGGGTCTTGGTTTGTGTGGTTATTTTACTTGTTTTCATAAATCACGGTACTTTGAACTTTGTCAGTACTCAGCAACACTGCAGTCAATACAGCAATACTGCAGATGACGTTATGGCACACTGCAAAAGAAGCCCTCCCGACGACTGGTTTGAAAATTCGCGCTCCGACAGAGCGAATGTTTTTGTTTTGTTTTTTTATTTGGTCCGAATGTCTTGTATGGATGGATTTCCGAGGTCAGGACCCACGCTAAGCAGAGCTTGTTGCGCAGGTCCTGACCTCACCACCCGATCGCGCAATTCCTGTTGGCCGGCAGCATTTAGAGACGAAAGTTGTACGTACCCGACATACCTGGACACGGTCCGCCCCGCTCACTGACGTCACCTGACCTTGAGTGCGACCGCTGCCACTGGCCGCAGGCCATCCCAGTCAGGAGCAAATAGCGAGCGCCGAAGCGACTCGAACCCGGGCTGCCACTACCGGGATAGGTCAGAAGTCCAGCGCTCTCCCACTGATCTACATGGGCGGAATTCGTCGGGCGAATTCGCTCGTTTGCAGATTCGTCGTGTTGCCGAACACAAACTGAGCGAATATTCGGCGTCCGACGAATCCCGACGAATTCGTCGTGATTACGGCGAATTCGTCGTGTTGCCGATCGCACCCTATATCCTTTTAAACAAAAAAGGCAATTAACTATATATTTTGCTATTGCAAAAATGTTGCATACAAAATGTTGCGTAAAAGAAATAAAATCACTTTTTATTTGCAGATTGCATTTTGTTCTCATTCCTGTTGATGCGACGCGATTCCAGAGCGATCTCCAAGCGATTCAAGAGCGAGCCGCGATTTACACGCGGAACGCGATTTACACGCGAGACGCTATTCGCCTGAGATGGCGCGAGAAGCGATTTCCACGCGAGACGCGATTTACTCGCGAGTGCTGTGTTTCAGCCTTAACCCGCGCACTGCAGGGGGGGTTTGCGCCGAACACGAACTGCAGGGGGTTGATCCCCCCCTGATATCTCGAAAACTACGCTACGTAGCGAGAAGCGGAAAACGGCATTTGATAGCTTCATACATGTTCTATCGAAAGTATTTCAGTATTGTTTTAGGTCAGGTCAAAATTGAGGTCACCAGAGGTCATCAAAGGTCAAACTTTCCAGTTTTTTTCCTGCTTTAGGACATCGCTCCAGAAATTCCCATATATCTCAGAAACTATGCTAGTTAGAAACAAACGGAAAAAGGCAAACGCCAGCCAGTGAAATTTTCAATCGCTAAGATGTCCTCAAATTTGATCTCAGTCAACATTTGAGGCTCCAAAGGTCAAAAAAGAAAATACGTTTTTTTGCTAAATCGTTTTTCGCTATTAACTTTTTATGTAATAAATATAACGGAAAACTGTTTACGTCATTGTGTTTATCTTGTTAAGGCGCTTTGAATGATATACATGGTGACCTTGTTAAGTTAACTTAAAAATTTGACCTAAGGTCAAGGTCAAGTGGTGACCAACGTAGGGCATGTTACATATGGGCAGACGTGTCTTGATGAGACAAACACACTGATGTCTGTTTTACTTCTCTATCTTCATTATGTCGGGAGTTATTGACAACACAGCAATGGTGACCTCGCATGACCTTAAATGACCCAATAGGGGTCACTGAACAAAACTTACACTTGGATCATCAAGAATAGCATATAATAACATGATCCAGAAGTAATTGGAGTAATATCGTGCATATCCTTGAATTAGGAAGCATTTGAATATTTCCCCATTGACTTATTATGGGGAGGTCAAGAAATTGACCTGACCTTAGGTCACCGATATCAAAATTCCGAGATAAACGAGTTGTAAGTACGTATGCCCTCATGACATCCAGTAAGTTTCAAACTGATCGGTGAAAAACTCTGGCTTTGGCACAACTGCAAACATTTTTGGAGGTGGGGTCACTTGACCTGGTCTGGTGACCTGACCCGAGATGACCCTAGGTTATCTTTTTTTTCTTCAAAGTGTGCGCAATTGATGTCCTGACAGGTGTGCGAAAACTCGGCGGCGCTGCGCGCCGCCGTTTTTTCGCTATCTTTGAAAAACCTGAGGGGGGGGGGGGGCGGAAATCAACCCCCCTGCAGTGCGCGGGTTAAGCTGCTTAGTCAGCCCGGAACGGAGCGAATCAATCAATGTTAGAGCACATTGTAGAATACATTATCTGCATGAGGAAGCATCATAGGACAGGTTTTGCCTCGATCCAAGCAAACCACGAAATGCTAAAAGAGTGTGGAACTGCCCGGCCCGAACTGGACAGTGCTGCCAAGGCTATAGAACAACAGTGCTGCTATCTGACAGTACGTACGGTACGTAATGCATCGTCTGTATCTGACACCGTCAGTCCGGAGACCAGTCCGGAGGCCAGTCCGGAGGTCAGTCCGGAGGCCAGTACACCGTCAGTCCGGAGGCCCGGTAGCGTGATGATATATTCCCGCCCGTCGTGATGATATTCCCGCCCGTCGTGATGATATTCCCGCCCGTCGTGATGATATTCCCGCCCGTCGTGATGATATTCCCGCCCGTCGTGATGATATTCCCGCCCGTCGTGATGATATTCCCGCCCGTCGTGATGATATTCCCGCCCGTCGTGATGATATTCCCGCCCGTCGTGATGATATTCCCGCCCGTCGTGATATCATAACCTGTCCAGTTACGTCTAGCCAAACTGTGTCGAACTCAGTAGCGTACCCAGGATTCGCTCCAGGAGGGGGCAATTTTGTTCGGGGTCATAAAATACCCCACCCAAAAAAAAACTCACGGGATTTGGCCCACTATATTGTTAAAAGGGCATATTTTCACAATTTTTCCCTGAAAAAAATCATTCATTTTTTCGACCAAAGGGGTACAGACCTTCAGGGGGGGGGGGGGGCAATTACCCCCCCCCCCCTTGTGTACGCCTATGGTCCAACTCTTCCCAGCTGCATCGCTCTCTGTCCAATTATTCTACATTTCGTCCGCTTGTTTTTTCACAGGCCCGTTCCGCCCTCGACTGGTCAGTGCTATTTTGAGGACTGTTCAGTGAGGTCATCCACCCTCCAAACATGTTCTCCACAGTTGACATGGGTATGTTTTTGTAACTGATGCATCCGCGCAATCAGGATTTTTAGGTTTAGGTTGTGGGTTATGTCAGGCAGAAGTTAACTACCAGCTACCTGAAGTTGTTTTGTGCTAAGAATAGGGAAAATATGTTTCCACGACAAACGCAGATTATACGTAGATGCGAAACCGTGTACTTCATTTAACTACTCCATTTGATTGCAATCCTATAATATCACCTCTCGTGTCTGTATCAGTATTCAGTATCGATCTCAGAGGGTCACCAGTCAGTCCGATATGTGGGACGGCGGGGGGGGGGGGGGGACGGCGCCCCGCTTGCAGTCTCTCTGCCAGTGGCGACGCGACGCCTATGAGCCGAGGCCATAACAACCCCTTCCAGTCACCCTGGACACTATCACAACAAGCCCAGTTCCTCCCGGGAGCCGCTAGATGGCACGGGGTGCAGCGCAACACCCGTTACGGTTCCTCATTTACCTGTACGAGCCACGCAACCAAACGATGAACCATACGAAATAACCATGAAGTTAGCGGTTAGCTTATTTTGGGAGCTCTGTACCCACCGCTGCATGACTAAGTAGTGAGCGTAGCCGTGTAAGCAGCCGCCACGGCCCGGTCGCTGTCATTTGGCGGCTGCAGCACCCGTGCTAACACTACGAGTCAGACCGCTATGAAGTCAGATGGGATGTCACACAAGAGGCGAAGCGCCAGTGTTGCAGGCTTGTCTCTACCTCAGATGGGATGTCACACAAAAGGCGAAGCGCCAGTGTTGCAGGCTTGCCTCTACCTCAGATGGGATGTTACACAAGAGGCGAAGCGCCAGTGTTGCAAGCTTGTCTCTACCTCAGATGGGATGTCACACAAGAGGCGAAGCGCCAGTGTTGCAGGCTTGCCTCTACCTCAGATGGGATGTCACACAAGAGGCGAAGCGCCAGTGTTGCAGGCTTGCCTCTACCTCAGATGGGATGTCACACAAGAGGCGAAGCGCCAGTGTTGCAGGCTTGCCTCTACCTCAGATGGGATGTCACACAAGAGGCGAAGCGCCAGTGTTGCTTGAAGCGTGAACATACTTTTGTTTTGCCGAGAGCCTTTGGTGGTTATCGTTTTTGTCGAGAGCCTTTGGTGGTTATCGTTTTTGCCGAGAGCCTTTGGGGTTATCGTTTTTGCCGAGAGCCTTTGGTGGTTATCGTGTTTGCCGAGAGTATTTGGTGGTTATCGTTTTTGCCGAGAGCCTTTGGTGGTTATCGTTTTTGCCGAGAGCCTTTGGTGGTTATCGTGTTTGCCGAGAGCCTTTGGTGGTTATCGTTTTTGCCGAGAGCCTTTGGTGCAGACTTGTCAATGATTCATATGTGTCATTAGTCGATTCACAGTGATTCACGGACCATAATGAATGATTCAGTCATGATTCAATCACTCAACATTACCATAATGAATGATTCAATCATGATTCAATCACTCAACATTACCATAATTAATGATTCAATCATGATTCAATCACTCAACATTACCATAATGAATGATTCAATCTTGATTCAATCACTCAACATTAAAGGGAAGTGTCGACTCCTTTGTCTAACTCCTTTGATTTTGAATGTGCGACTCTAAGATTTTATGAGCGTGATAGGGAAGTCATGCTCTACCTGTGTGCCAATTTTCATGCACATCAGAATAGTCTGCTGTTTGACCTTAACCCGGCAGTCACTGGGGTATATTCTGTAACACGACTCACTGGGGGGGGGGGGGGGGGGGGGGGGGCTTTTTTTAGCCCCCCCCCCCCCCTGGTATCTTCAGAACCAATGATTGCAGCGGGACGCGCAAGGCGGCATTCGAAAGCGCTCAATGAGAGAAGCCTAACGCAAACTAAAAAAAAAATCAAATTAAGGTCACATGTCAGGTCACGGTCAAGTCAAACGTCAAAATCGAGGTATTTGAGTTTATGGACAATACTTGCCATCCATGGCCTTCGATTACGCCTATAATCACCTAAAGTGATGTCAAATGTATGATACATATCCCACATGAGCTACAGCGAGATTATTGGAAAAGAGCAAGGTCAAGGTCAGGTCACAAGGTTACTACACACAAAATATCTACGAAAGTCATGCAGCACATGGTTTATGGATGCTTTTACGCGTATAATTCGATAGTAGAAGTCATTTTACCACCTGACTTCATTTACGTGAAGTTAGTGTCAAGTTCAGGTCAAGTTCAGGTCACTGAAGGTCAAAATTTGAAATTGATAAATCGAAATAAAAAAGGCATGTTTCCATATCAGATTTATATAAAGAAAACAGTGCTGGCATTTATTTGTCTGTATCCGGTCAATAAAATCCAAAAAACGCAATTTCAAAATCTGACGTCATGATTTACCCATACTTTATGTCATAAAAGTAAAAAAAGATGATATAATTTTGAAATTTGGTATGGTAGTTGCCCATATGTTGCTATCTGATATATATTCCGGTTTTTTCAATATCTTTGACAAATTTGATTTTGTGAGCATTTTTTCAAAAAAGTTTTTTTTGGGGGGGGGTCAAAACCCAAATGTTTCGAAATTTCGAGATAGCCGATTTGTAGCCCTTGCAATGTTCTACCTTTCAGCGTTTTTCGATTGCATTTTGCTTCATATGCGGCATTTGTAGGGCCTGGCAAAATTTAGCCGATTTTGGTGTCAAAATCGTGTTTAGTGACGTCACTAAATTCACTATATCTAAAAAAAATCAACGATTTAAAAAAAATAATCTTATAATGTGTGAAAATGATGCCCGGATAGGTACTGAAAGTTTGGCATCGATATCTGCATTAGTTATTGAGATATGCCTAATATTCCTAAGGGGGAGGGGGGGGGGGGGGGGGGGGGGGCTAAAAAAAAGCCCCCCCCCCCCCCCCCAGTGACTCGCGGGTTAAACATATGACCTGCTATAAATCCTTTTATTTTGAATGTGCGAATCTAAGATTTCATGAGCGTGATAAGGAAGTTATGTTCTACCAGTGTGCTAATTTGCATGCAAATCGGAATAGTCTGCTGTTTGACCTTGAACCTATCTGACCTGCTCTAACTCCTTTGATTTTGAATGTGCGACTCTAACATTTTACCAGAATGATCATTAGTTCGTGATCTATCTGTGTGCCAATTTTTAAGCCAATCCAAATAGTCCGCGAATGTATTTCCGAATGTGAATGTGAATGTGAGCCAATTGGACAAGCGTGTTGTTTATTTTGATTATAAAATGATATTTATAATATTTATTATAATTGCAAATTCCAAGTTCCAAAAGCATTAATGACTTTACGTTTCACTTTTTTAAGCGAATAGAACATTTATTTTGATTTTGCATTAGGTATTATTTTTTTCTAAAGCATGATGTGGAATAAGGCGGCGCCGATGCGACAATGATATTTGGGACATGCGGAGGTCATGCAAATGTTTGTTTATGATTTAGTTTTTGATATGGTGTAGCCTAGAAATTAAGAAAAGGTGGGTACCTTTTGATAATTTTTCGTGTGAAAAAGGTGTGCGTGTACTGTGTGGTTTATGAACCAAATTATGAGTTAGTTACCTTTTCTAAGTATTCAGGTACCTACCCTTAACCCTACCAGTTCCAAGGTATTCACCTAGTTAGGGCTGATTGAACAGTGGCTTTGTGCCCACTGGAGTTAGACACAAAGCCTCACTTTCTTTACGCATAGATGAATTACAGGCTACAGCTCAGGACACAGAGCTCATATAATTGGCCATTAAGTGCCTGGTTTGTCCACGGGGCACAGATGAATGCTGGGCCGCTGGCATATTTTGTGGACAGTTTATGCTGTTCGACCAAAAAATAATGATTCTTTGAGCAATGAATGATTCAATCAGCCTATTTTCTCTGTATGAATGATTCAATCAGTGACTCACAACAGGTTTGCGCATGAGGTGAATCGATTCATGAGTCATTCATTTGAAATAAGAATGATTCAATCAAAAGTAGTCGATTCACATTGAATCATTGACAAGTCTGCTTTGGTGGTTATCGTTTTTGCCGAGAGCCTTTGGTGGTTATCGTGTTTGCCGAGAGCCTTTGGTGGTTACCGTGTTTGCCGAGAGCCTTTGGTGGTTATCGTTTTTGCCGAGAGCCTTTGGTGGTTATCGTTTTTATCGAGAGCCTTTGGTGGTTATCGTTGGATATTTCTGATAAACTTCCTTCTGAAAGTTAATGATCTATTTTTAAACTGTTCCAAGCTGTAAAACTTCGGTATTTCAACGTCTGCTTTACGCAACGGACAGCGACACTGGTAAGTCGTCAACACAGTTCCGCCGGATGCGCCAGTCATCAGTAGCGACAAATGGGAAGAAAATAACAAAAACTTTGTAGTGCCCTATTATATTTAACTGTTCAGCCAGCAGTGTGATTCATGGGTCCGGTGAAGAGTAACATGCATACGTTACACCTAAGGCACCTAAGAGGCGATTGCACACATGCATAAATGCATATCATTTCATATATAATTCACAAAATATCGCTTTATTATTAAACATTATGTCAGATTGACAATTGTCTTTCTAGGTCTAGTATCTGCATGCATAGCATACATATATATAACATGCATAGCATATATCTTCTGAAAACGATTATACAAAATATCAGCGCTTCATTGCATTTTTCGCTGCTGAGATTGGCATTGCACGAACGGCGATATTTATACTTCTTGATACACTGTCAACATTGTATGCAGAATAGACATGTATGCCATTTAGACTCGTGATATCACAATAAACCCTGGAAAACTTCAGCAGGCTTGTCTCTACCTCTAGTAGCCTCTAGATAGTCGCTGTCGCGTATTATAGCTTGGCCATGCGTCGCATGCTCGCTGGGCAAGGACTGATCTGGAGTGAGCTTAGACTACTCAGATTTGCTCAGCACATTAAACTAAACAATATTATTAGTAATGGTCCTGCACCAGGAACTTATCAAATACAGAATACATAAAGTTAGTCCATCTAGACCAGCTGATTATAGTCAACACCACCACAGACCTGTCAGCGGTACGGCATCTCACGCCAGCATTTCAGATCAGATCAGATCGTCACCGCCGACCCCTCAGCCGCCGCAGCACGTCATCGCTGTGGTTAGTATCTAGACCAGCTGATTATAGTCAACACCACCACAGACCTGTCAGCGGTACGGCATCTGACGGCAGCATTTCAGATCCGATCCGATCAGATGGTCACCGCCGACCCCTCAGCACGTCATCGCTGTGGGGTTTCAGTATTGGTCCCCCATGCCGACCCCTCAGCCGCCGCAGCACGTCATCGCTGTGGGGTTTCAGTATTGGTCCCCCATGCAACCTAAGTCAGCTAGCAGCAAGGCCGCTGCCCGCTGTCGACCCCTTAATTATGAGAGACGCTCGAGTTAGGGATGACTTCCGTCTAAGTGGCCAGTTGGGATGACCAACCGACCGGTCAGACAGCCGTCCACCAGATTGTTGAACACAATGGAACACGTGCTGCACAATTTCGGAAATATCTAAATTCCTGCTACAAAAACAAGTTGTGAAATATACAGTTACACACTGCATATCTTATCAAAAGCGTTTCTGAGATAACAAATCATGGTTTATAAAAGCATTGCATTATTTTTTGCTCATGTTTCTGGTTCACCTCGAAAGCTGTCCATCCGTCCGTTTGCCCGTCCGTCCTGTCGGCCCGTCCGTCCGTCTTGTCACGTCCTGTCCGTCTGTCCGTCCGTCCGTCCGTCCGTCCGTCCGTCCGTCCGTCCGTCCGTCCGTCCGTCCGTCCGTCCGTCCGTCCGTCCGTCCGTCCGTCCGTCCGTCCGTCCGTCCGTCTGTCGGTCCTGGCCGTCCTGGCCGTCCTGGCCGTCCTGGCCGTCCTGGCCGTCCTGGCCGTCCTGGCCGTCCTGGCCGTCCTGGCCGTCCTGGCCGTCCTGGCCGTCCTGGCCGTCCTGGCCGTCCTGGCCGTCCTGGCCGTCTGTCTGTCTGTCTGTCTGTCGGTCGGTCGGTCGGTCGGTCGGTCGGTCGGTCGGTCGGTCGGTCGGTCGGTCGGTCGGTCGGTCGGTCGGTCGGTCGGTCGGTCGGTCTGTCGGTCTGTCGGTCTGTCGGTCCGTCCCCGTCCCGTCCCGTCCCGTCCTGTCCTGTCCTGTCCTGTCCTGTCCTGTCCTGTCCTGTCCTGTCCCGTCCCGTCCTGTCCTGTCCTGTCCTGTCCTGTCCTGTCCTGTCCTGTCCTGTCCTGTCCTGTCCCGTCCCGTCCCGTCCCGTCCCGTCCCGTCCCGTCCCGTCCCGTCCCGTCCCGTCCCGTCCCGTCCCGTCCCGTCCTGTCCCGTCCTGTCCCGTCCTGTCCCGTCCTGTCCCGTCCTGTCCCGTCCTGTCCCGTCCTGTCCTGTCACGTCCTGTCACGTCCTGTCACGTCCTGTCACGTCCTGTCACGTCCTGTCACGTCCTATCCGTCCGTTGTCACGTCTTGTCCTGTCCGTCCGTTCTGTCACGTTCTGTCACGTCCTGTCCCGTCTGTCCGTCTGTTCTGGCACGTCCTGTCCGTCCGTCCTGTCACGTCCTGTCCGTCCGTCCTGTCACGTCCTGTCCGTCCGTTCATCCACCGTTCCTCTGTCCGCCCTCCATCCGTCCAGACATCCCTCCGTGGTCCGTTCGTCAGTTTCCCGTCAAACCGTCTGTCGGCCCGTCTAGCCGGCCTGGTCGTACACCACCTGCGGCTGGAAGTCGGGGGTGGCGGCGTGGGCCAGCGTGCCGGCGTACAGCTCCAGGCGCTGGTTCATCCTGAAGCCCCAGCGGTCGCGCACCTGGCGGCACAGATTCAGGTCGAGCTCGGCGACCAGCAAGCCGTCCGACACGCGCGACAGACCCGGCGAGCGGCTGGCGTCCGGCGCCGCCGCGTAGCTCGAGCCGTAGAAGTGTCCGAAGTCGCGGTGCGCCGGCCGGCCGTCGGCCGAGGAGAACTCGTTCGGGAACTGCTCTGTGCCGACCCGGTTGATGGCGAAGGTGAAGTAGGAGTTGGCGATGGCGGCGTTGCGCGCCTCGATGCCCCACATGGGCTCGCTGAGAGCGCCCACCGTGGCCGACGGGTTGAAGACGAGCTCGGCGCCGTTCAGGCCGTACGCCATCCAGTTCTGCGGCATGTGTCGGCCGTAGCAGATGTTGACGGCGATCTTGCCGAACTCGGTCTGCGGAGGGAGAGGGTGGTCTGGCTCAGTACTGAGACGGCGGGTACTGAGCTCAGTTTGAGGTGAGTCGAGACACGACGCTGATGTGTCGCTCCCGCCAGATGCCGGCAAAAGGCGCCGCCTATATGACAAAGTGCGTCAGTATAATAGGCTACCACCAGAGGTCCGGAACATGTCTCTCGGCTCCTTCAAACGTGCTGTGCACGAGCTACCAGCTTAATGACGCATCCCCTACGTCGATAAAGTATCGCAGGTGCATCAGAGTTTCCACTCGCCAGGTGAGTCACTCGCAGTTCTCTGCCACCCTAGGAACGGCCTCCTGCTCTAGAGACGGCCGCCGACGCCGCCTAGTCTTACCTGGAACACGGGGTGGCCGATATTGCCCTCCATGTAGTACGTGGATTCGTTGAAGTCCCCGACGCGCGGGATGTGGTTCTTGTGGGTCTTGCCGATGACGTGGCCTCGGTTGGAGATGATGACGGCCGTGTTCCAGAGCACGTCGCCGTGCAGCTCATCCCGCTCCAGGATCGGAGAGATGATCACCATGTTGTACTTTGCCGCCAGCTGCCCACACAGACACAGACACACACACACACACACACACACACATTCACCTGCAGTCAGACAGCGGTGGACTCACTCTCCAAGTAGTCTTCAAGCACCAGCGGTGAGCATGGGAAGCAGGAACAGCATCGCTGCACAATCACTACAAGGCAAATACAAATTGTCAACTACTGAAGGTGACACCGTGTGCGGAACACCGACAGTATGGGCACTATGAAACACTGGCACCTTATTGATGATGATTGGATATTTACAGGGCGTCTCGACTGCCTGAGCGCTGCTCGGACGCACGCTAGTAGCGCTAGTAGCCCTTTCGTTCTCCATGGCAACCAGGCGTCAGTCAATGAAAAGCCAGAACGTACTCCCTTTCTGGCTTTTGATTGGCTGACGCCTGGTTGTCATGGAGAACGAAAGCGCTACTAGCGCTACTAGCGTGTGTCCGAACAGCGCTCTGGTCATTTCACGCCCTCGACCTGCTTAGTGACTGGCATCGCATCGTCTCCCCTACCACAACGCCGGAATTCTCTCCGCGACGGAAAGCCGCACTCACGTTTCGCAGGAAGCGGGTGGATGGACCGTCCTCGGCGCTCTCGGCAAACTCGCACCACGGCTGCTTCTCACGCGTACAGAACGCGAACGGCATCGCTGCGGAGGAGTGCGAGGTCGAGTTAGTCAACTCAGTCACGGTGTGGCACAATGTCATAAAATGAAACATCGCTGATTTGCCACAGCCACATAACTAAGCATGGCAGTATATTCAGCCACTAAGGTCATATCACTCAAAGTCAACGAAAGAACGAGTCATGCACAGTGAGTTTGAACTACCAGAGTTTGGCGTTGCTCTACATGATGACGGTGATGATGATTGGGGCGTAACACGCGACCTGGAGGGGGGGGGGGATCTGCCCACCCCTAAGGTTTTCGAGGATAGCGCGCAAAAACGGCGGCGCGCAGCGCCGCCGGTTTTTGCTTAACTGTTCCAAAATTAACTACCCACATTATGTAAACTTCTTGACCTCGGGTCATCTCAGGTCAGGTCACCAGACCAGGTCACGTGAATGACCCCACCTCCAAAACGTTTGCGGTAGTACCGCAGCCACAGTTTAAGGCTGATTGGTTTCAAACTTGCAATATTTCACAAGGTCATAGATACCTACAATTTGTAGATCTCGGATTTCTGATATCGGTGACCTAAGGTCAGGTAAATTTCGTGACCGCCAACACTGTTTTATCAATAACTATCGACATAATGAAGATAGAGAAGTGAAAACGGTACCAATGTGTTTGTCTCGTCGAGACACGTCTCCCAATATGCAACATGACCTACTTGGGTCACCACTTGACCTTGACCCGAGGTAAAATTTATCATTTGACCTAACCTGGTCAACATGACTATGATTCGAAGTGCCTTGACGAGACTAACACGACGGCGTCAAACGTATTGCTTTATATTTATTAGGTAAAAAGTTATTTGCAAAAAAACAGTTTTGCCAAAAAATAACCTTTTTGACATTTGACATTTGGACACCCTGGAGCCTAAACTATTAACCTGAGCTCAAATCTGGACACCAAGTACGATTGCATTTTTTAAGAGCTTTCGATTGTTTTTTATCTCTCGTTTGTTCCTAGCTATCATAGTTCCCGAGATGTTTGGGGGTGTTCGAAGCGAAGTCCTAAAACTGGAAAATATGACCTTTGATGACCTCCGGTGACTTAAATATTGACCTGACTTAAAAAAGACCGATATACTTTCGATAGCTTGTCTCGAGCTATTTAACACCGTTTTTCGAGATCATAAGGGGGCGGGCGAAATCCGCTCCACCCCCTCCAGGGCGTGTAATTATCAGAGGCCCTCCAAGGCGCGTGTTAACCCGCGCACTGCAGGGGGGGTTGATTTCCGCCCCCCCCCCCCCCCTCAGGTTTTTCAAAGATAGCGAAAAAACGGCGGCGCGCAGCGCCGCCGGGTTTTAGCACACCTGTTAGGACATCAATTGCGCACACTTTGACAAAAAAAAATAACCTCGGGTCATCTCAGGTCAGGTCACCAGACCAGGTCAAGTGACCCCACCTCCAAAAATGTTTGCAATTGTGCCAAAGCCAGAGTTTTTCACCGATAAGTTTGAAACTTACAGGATGTCATGAGGGCATAAGTACTTACAATTCGCATATATCGGAATTTTGATATCGGTGACCTAAGGTCAGGTCAATTTCGTAACCTCCCATAATAAGTCAAAGGGGAAATATACAAATGCTTCCTATTTCAAGGATATGCATGACATTAGTCCCATTACTTCTGGATCATGTTATTATAGGATATTCTTGATGATCCAAGTGTAAGTTTTGTTCAGTGACCCCTATTGGGTCATTTGAGGTCATGCGAGGTCACCATCACCTTTTTTTTTGTCAATAACTCCCGACATAATGAAGATAGAGAAGTAAAACAGACATCAATGTGTTTGTCTCGTCGAGACACGTCTTCCTATATGCAACAGCCCTACTTGGGTCACCACTTGACCTTGACATGAGGTCAAATTTTAAGTTAACTTAACAAGGTCACCATGTATATCATTCGAAGCGCCTTGACAAGATACACACAATGGCGTTAAAGGGATTATACGGGTTTTCCCCAGAATAATTGAGTTACATAGTAAAACGTACTTATAAAGGTGGAAGAAGTCCCACGGTAGCCACATTTTTCTGGAAATGACCTCTTCTGCACGTAAGGACATTCCAAAGTGCGCGGTGATGCCACCGCGTATTTTCTGCAGGACCGGCTGAGGCAGAGCCAGAGCCAGTCATCTCTTTTATGCTAATAAAAACACCTCACTTATGGCATATTTCCGGTAAAATAAGCAATATTTGAAAGAAAACAAACTTGTTTTGCTCCAACGACAGCAGCAGTTACCTAGTTTTCCCATAAAATTATATATTTTTCATGAATTTTCATGCCGAAAAATTAATACGCCACCACCAAATTCTCAACGCTAAAGGCCGGAGATAAGAAAACCACAGAAACACACAACCTCAACGGACAGTGTGTAGTAATACAAAGTCCCGTCAGTTTTGAATTGCATACTAATGTTGTGATCCAGTGTAGGACTTGCAGATAATTCAAAACTCTAAAATTGATCTTAAGATAAAAGTGGTGGACAGTAGTGCCGATCAAGTACTCGTTATCTGATACTAGTCTCGAAAAACGCCCAAGTTTTAACGCTGATAATTGCTGAAATAATGGACTAAATGAGCATTGAGGTCCCTGTTATATGTCTTAAACGTGTGTAAAGCTCATACAGCTGCAAAAGAATGCATTTACTTTCAGGACGGAAACCCGTATAATCCCTTTAACAGTTTGCCGTTATCTTTATTAAGTACAAAGTTAATAGCGAAAACGATTTAGCAAAAAAACTGTATTTTTCCCTTTTTTGACCTCTGGAGCCTCAAATATTGACCTGAGATCAAATTTGAGGACACCTTACCGATTGCAAATTTAACTGGCCGGCGTTTTTTTCTTCTCTCGTTTGTTTCTAACTAGCATAGTTTCTGAGATATATGGGAATTTCTGGAGCGATGTCCTAAAACAGGAAAAAACGGGGAAATTTGACCTTTGATGACCTCTGGTGACCTCAACTTTGACCTGACCTAAAACAATACCGAAATACTTTCGATAGAACATGTATCAAGCTACCTAAGCATCAGGGCAGCGTCATGCTCGGCAGTCCCGTGGTTGTCTCTTGCGCGTACGCCACGCTACTCCGGATTGCGATACTAAACGGCAGAAGTGATCCGCGGTTATCGACATAAAACCTAGAGAAAATATAACACATTGGGCGTTAACTCACACCACGTCGTCTCCTGTCACTGGCCCTGAACTCACTCCAGGCCTCCTGTCACTGGCTCTAAACTCACTCCAGGTCTCCTGTCACTGGCCGTGAACTCACTCCAGGTCTCCTGTCACTGGCCCTAACTCACTCCAGGTCTCCTGTCACTGGCCCTGAACTCACTCCAGGCCTCCTGTCACTGGCCCTAACTCACTCCAGGTCTGCTGTCACTGGCCGTGAACTCACTCCAGGTCTGCTGTCACTGGCTCTACTCACTCCAGGTCTCCTGTCACTGGCCGTGAACTCACTCCAGGTCTCCTGTCATTGGCTCTAAACTCACTCCAGGTATCCTGTCACTGGCCGTGAACTCACTCCAGGTATCCTGTCACGCCCTGAACTCACTCCAGGTCTCCTGTCACGCCCTGAACTCACTCCAGGTCTCCTGTCACTGGCCCTAACTCACTCCAGGTCTGCTGTCACTGGCCGTGAACTCACTCCAGGTCTACTGTCACTGGCTCTAAACTCACTCCAGGTCTCCTGTCACTGGCCGTGAACTCACTCCAGGTCTCCTGTCATTGGCTCTAAACTCACTCCAGGTCTCCTGTCACTGGCCGTGAACTCACTCCAGGTCTCCTGCCACTGGCCGTGAACTCACTCCAGGTCTCCTGTCACTGGCCGTGAACTCACTCCAGGTCTCCTGCCACTGGCCGTGAACTCACTCCAGGTCTCCTGTCACTGGCCGTGAACTCACTCCAGGTCTCCTGTCATTGGCTCTAAACTCACTCCAGGTATCCTGTCACTGGCCGTGAACTCACTCCAGGTCTCCTGTCACTGGCCGTGAACTCACTCCAGGTCTCCTGTCACTGGCCGTGAACTCGCTCCAGGTCTCCTATCACTGGCCGTGAACTCACTCCAGGTCTCCTGCCACTGGCCGTGAACTCACTCCAGGTCTCCTGTCACTGGCCGTGAACTCACTCCAGGTCTCCTGCCACTGGCCGTGAACTCACTCCAGGTCTGCTGTCACTGGCTCTAAACTCACTCCAGGTCTCCTGTCACTGGCCGTGAACTCACTCCAGGTCTCCTGTCATTGGCTCTATTTATTTATTTATACACATCATGAGGTAGCTCCGTGAAACACGGCTATTCTGCACCTCGAGTCATAAAAGCATAAGCAGCGAACAATCTGGAGTCAGGCATTCACAGCAGGCGCACGATGTCACATTGTGTCACAGTATTTATGTATAGACAATCAGTCATCGTCACCAAACTGACTTCTTAAGAGCCATCTTCGCACCTCGCCTTTGAAAAGTGAGGGCTGCATATCACGCATGGCTGCTGGCAGGCCGTTGTATTTGATCACGATAGAGTATAAAAACCTGCGCTTTCCAGACTCAGATCTTATCTGAGGGGTCACAAGCTGATCCGACTGCCTAGTGGAGCGATGGTGAATGTCGTGTCTGGTGATAAGACCATGGGCAAGTGTCTCTGGCTCAGATATACACCGGATCTTGTTCAGAAGTGTGAGGCCGTGATACAAAAACATATTCTCGGCTGTGAGCCATTTAAGCTCCCGTAGCACGTCACTGATGTGGTCGTACTTTCTGCGACCGGAGATGACTCGAGCTCCAAAGTTGAGTATTCGCTGAAGGCGACATAGCTGAGTTTTGTTGGTAGCTCCGTAGACGGTCACACAGTAGCGTATCAGGGAAATCACCAGCCCTTCCACAAGTCGGATCACAGTGGGCTGTGGCAGGCAATGACGACTGTGGCTGAGGCCACACAGTGTACCGGTACATCGTCGTACTAGGTCATCGATGTGAGCCGAGAACGTCATTCTCTGATCAAACACGACACCCAGATTCCGCACAGTGGGAGAACCGACGACAGTGGTTCCCATGAAATTGATGCTGACGGCCGGGAGCCGCTGAACGTTTTGACGAGAGCCGAGAACTATAAGCTGTGTTTTCTCTGCGTTAATTTTTAGCCCATTTTTGCCAAACCATCGGGAAAGCTGTAGAAGAGTTTGCTCCATTGAAGTTACAAGGGAACCAACATCGCCAGGCCTCCCAGAGATCAGAACCTGGGTGTCATCCGCATATTGCACAATGTCCGCATCGTTCGCATACAGAGGTAGGTCATTGGCATAAATCGAGTACAACAGGGGTCCCAACGCTGAGCCCTGGTAGGTGCCGATGGGGTTCAGCAGCGGCCGAGAGGTAACACGCTCGCCAGATGGCGTTCGAATACGCACTTGTTGGTAGTGATCGGCCAGATAGCTATTAAACCATCGCTCGTCTACACCGTAAAGACGCAGCTTGCTAAGAAGACGATCGTGCGGGATAACATCAAAACATTTCGACAAATCCAAAAGACAGAGAAGAGTGACGTAACTGTGGTCCATTGCAGTAAACACTGTCAGTTACGGTAAGCAGTGCAGTGTCGGTGGAATGGTTCAGTCTAAAACCATGCTGACTAGGAGAAAACAGATGATGCGATGAAAAGTAATAAAAAAGCTGCTCGTACACGACTCGTTCAGTGATCTTAGCGATAGTCGGTAAAATCGAAATGGGTCGGTAGTTAGAGGTTTTTGTTGATTTTGAGGATTTCTGAATAGGATGAACGATTGTCAATTTCCAAGATCTAGGGACGTGACCGGAGACGAGGCTAGTGTTAACGATGTGAGTGAGAATGTGGCACAACGATGACATACAACGCTTCACGAATCGAACGCACAGGCCGTCAGCACCACACGCCGTGCTACTGCGCATTCTCCCCACCACGCGGCGCAGGTCGCCCGGGCAGATGGGAGAGACTCGGAAGCCTCCGATGGCGACTCGCGGCAGACGGACCGGCAGCTCCGGTCCGGCCGCGTCTACCTGACGAGCTGTCTTTGGCTCTAAACTCACTCCAGGTATCCTGTCACTGGCCGTGAACTCACTCCAGGTATCCTGTCACGCCCTGAACTCACTCCAGGTATCCTGTCACTGGCCCTAACTCACTCCAGGTCTGCTGTCACTGGCCGTGAACTCACTCCAGGTCTCCTGTCACTGGCCGTGAACTCACTCCAGGTCTCCTGTCATTGGCTCTAAACTTACTCCAGGTATCCTGTCACTGGCCGTGAACTCCCTCCAGGTCTCCTGTCACTGGCCGTGAACTCACTCCAGGTCTCCTGTCACTGGCCGTGAACTCACTCCAGGTCTCCTATCACTGGCCGTGAACTCACTCCAGGTCTCCTGCCACTGGCCGTGAACTCACTCCAGGTCTCCTGTCACTGGCCGTGAACTCACTCCATGTCTCCTGTCACTGGCCGTGAACTCACTCCAGGTCTCCTGTCACTGGCTCTAAACTCACTCCAGGTCTCCTGTCACTGGCCCTAAACTCACTCCAGGTCTCCTATCACACCCTGAACTCACTCCAGATCTCAAGTCACTGGCCCTAAACTCACTCCAGGTCTCCTGTCATTGGCCCTAACTCACTCCAGGTCTCCTGTCACTGGCCCTAAACTCACTCTAGGTCTCCTATCACGCCCTGAACTCACTCCAGATCTCAAGTCACTGGCCCTAAACTCACTCCAGGTCTCCTGTCACTGGCTCTAAACTCACTCCAGGTCTCCTGTCACTGGCCCTAACTCACTCCAGGTCTCCTGTCACTGGCCCTAACTCACTCCAGGTCTCCTACAGGGGGCGGAGAGCGGGACGGCTCCCGCCCCGCCGGTCCGCGGCGCGCCGGGGGCGAGGGTGCGACACGCCGGGGTGACCGCGGTGGTTCGGCCGCTCGCCCTGCCACTCGCAAGGGTGGCCGCCGCTAGCAACCGGGGATCGGCCGGTCAGCTGTGGGCCTGCGGCTGGTCAGCCGAGGGGCCGACACTGGCTGGGCTGGTTCGACCTCTGAGCTGGTGATTGGACGCAATGGCGTGCCGAGTCGGTGGTCAGGGTCGCGTGGTGGAACGGACGCGAGGGACAGCAGTCGCCAGGTGAGAGTGTATCGTCCCACAGACCATCCCCTCAGGTCTGCCTTGCCGCTGCGGTGCTGAGCCGGCTGGGATAGCGCTGGTGACGTCAGTGCGACTGTTGTGAGTCACTGGTGACGTCAGTGCGACTGTTGTGTGCGACTCCAGTGGATACTTGTGATCGTACCCGGTCCTGACCAGACGTGGGACGATACCCCGTGCTGCTCGCGTGACAGTTTGTGGCGGCTGGGACGGCCGGTGTGACAGTTTGTTTTGGGACCGCCGGTCACCGGTGAGCTTAGAGCCTCGGCGTGCCGCTGGTGGGACAGCTGACTGGCGCTGCTGGCGACGTCTGGGTCGGTACAGCGGTGCAGCATACGGCCGGCCGGTACAGGTGGCGCTGCTGTCGGGTGAGCAGTGTTTGTATGTTCGTATTTGTATACATGGTATCTCACATGTCACGGGTGTGTTTGTCGTGTGAGCCGTGTTTGTAAGTTCGTGTATGTATGTCGTATGTCATGGGTGAGTTTGTATGTGTTAGGTATGTTCTCATAAACGTGACACTCTAAGTAAATCCTCCAAGTTCTGTTTTGCTGGCAAGTTTGTGGGGCTATTGAGGTTAGCTTCAAACCTATATCGGCGAGGTTTACTTACTATTGGAGGTTTTCCTAACTTATATTATGGTCGCAGCGCCGCTGCTGTTCGAACGCTGTTTTCTTTACGCCCGCTCGCACGCTTGTCCGCCGCCGCTGTCGCCGGGCCCGCCTGCAGACTTGTAATGATGCCGTTTCACATTACAGAACAGACCGCGACTGACCAGCCACCTGTGTTGGCCCCGGGAGTCCGTTGGGCTGGCCTTGACCAGCCCTCCGTCTGTTTGCGGGCTGCCGTCTGGTCGCCGCCGCTCGCTTCTTCACCGCTCACTAACCCACTCATCATCCCTTTATCGATGGAGGAGGGGAGACCGGGTGTCATAATCATAATCATAATCATGTATTTCGGAAACATCCATACTGCATGGGTTTTCAGTATTCCACGTCAGTCACATATAAGAGGCGAACGACATACATGCTAAAACAATACACTGAATATAAAGCCATACGCTAAATAAAAGACGACGCAGCAGGTACTGGTACATTGGTACAACTGAGCTAACATCTAACATCATTCAGCCTTTTTTTAAACACTGAGAAGCTCGGTGAGCATCTGACGCGTATGGGCAGTTCGTTCCACGCTCGAGTCGCGCGACTCAGGAAGGAACGCCGCGCAAACTCAGTCCGCACACGTGGAATCTGCAGTTGTCCATCACTGGATGCTCTAGTGCTACGACTGGAGACATCAGCGCGGTGTGTGATATGCCGGCGAATTAGGTCGGGAGCATAGCTGCTGTGCAGCAGTTTGAACATGATATGGAGGTCACGTTCACATATCAGCTCCTCCACTTTGAGCCATCTGAGTTTCCTGAGTGACGCAGTCACTCGATCGCGGCGACCCAAGTCCATCACAATACGGACACCGAAATTCATGCACTTCTGCAGACGCTTCTGTTGCGTGACCGTACAGCCTCCCCAAACCGACATGCAGTACCTTATATGGGGGAAAACCAGCGCCTCTACGAGCAGCTGCCTAGTTTGGCGCGGCATACGGCGTCGTATTCTGGCTAGTCCGATCAGCACACAGTAGCATCGTCGCATGATGGTCGAAATATGTTTGTCCCAGGCCAGCGCTGCGTCCACGGTGACACCCAGAACCTTCACTGATTGAGCAGGGGTGATTTCGGAGTTTCCAAAAATAATAGAAAAGTTCGGTTCAATGTTTAAACGTCGTGATTTGAGGATCATCATTTCCGTCTTTGAAGGGTTAATCTTTAACCTGTTCTGAGTAAACCAGTTTAGTGCTATAGTCATATTGCTTTCAACGCGCTCCTTTAGGTCCGAAAGGTTTCGTGGGATGTCAGAGTCGAGGAACTGGGCGTCATCCGCGTACATCACAGTTTTACCATGCGGTACATGTTGTGGCATATCGTTCGTGAACAGCAGAAACAGCACGGGTCCCAGTATGGAGCCCTGCACTACACCGTGGGACACTGTTAGTTCTCTGCTGGAGCCACCCCTGATTGACTGGGTTCGCCCGCCGAGCCATGCACGAAACCACCTCTGATCTATCCCGTACCACCCCAGCTTCTCCAGGAGACGGCCATGCTCGACACTGTCGAACGCCTTGGAAGTGTCCGCAGTGACGAGTGACGTCACGCGTCCACTGTCAATGTTGTCAGTGACGTATGTGACAGTATCGAGCAGGGCCGCCTCGGTGGAGAGACCGGGGCGAAAACCATACTGTTCTGAGCACAGGATGTTGTGACTCATGAGATAGTCCATGAGTTGTGAGCACACAACGCGTTCACAGAGCTTTGACACGACAGGCAATATCGATATGGGCCTATAGTTGCTCGGATCATGCACGTCACCACCCTTGTGCAGAGGAACAACGATAGCGGCTCGCCGTGTCGTACTTGACCGTATCACTCCTGTTGTCACAGCTGCATCTATTCATTCATTTCGACAGCACAACGTTTTCGGCTATTCCCAGCACGCATACCAAAGCCCAACCCCTCGCATGCATAACCCCCGCCAACAGCACCAAAAGCACAAACTCAGTTTCAATCACCGTCACTCAGACCATCACCCACACATCACAACAAATAGGGAATTGGTAATGCTAAGCCTATACAAAAACGCACAGACACTCCTGGTAATAGGCGGGATAGAAGTCAATCCTGGGCCTCAGAGGGATGACGCACACAATACATTATCACTCGCACACGTCAACATTAACTCTATAACATCGCCAGGCAAACTTGATGAGCTACAACAGTAAGTAGAAAGCAACGACATTCACATACTCGCCCTTAGCGAAGTCAAAACCGACGCAACGGTGCACCCCAGTCTCTACACACTAACTAACTTTCATTCACCACTCATCAAACACAGAACACGACACGGCGGGGAACAGCAATCTATGCAAAATCAGCCCTACCCATAACACGACTCCCCCAACTAGAAATTGATGAAGAAGAATGGATTTGGTGCAAAATTGCTTTTGGAAATGTCACACTCATCATTTGCTGCCTTTACCTTCCACCGAATTTAACGTCTGACCGGCTCGAACTTCTTTTGGAAAGATTTTCAGAAAGTGTTAGCATAGCATAACCTTAAACCCCACTGCTCTGCTAATCACGGGAGACTTTAACGCTGGAAATAATTATTTGTCCCCTGGATACATCAATAGCGGCATAACTCCATTCGATCAAAAACTCAAAGATACTGCGTACACATTAAACCTTCAGCAACTCATTGACCGACCGACAAGACTTACCGACACAACGGCAAATCTGCGTGACTTGATTTTTACTAGCAATAACGAATTAACGACGGAAAGCGGCACACTATCTCCATTTTCGACGCTAGACCATTTTCCTGTGTACATCAGACTCGACCTACCAACTGTAACGACACACCCTATCTCTAGGACGACCTGGGACTACGAAAAACTCGACGCCGACAGGTTCACGAGACTTCTCATGGACACTGACTGGCAACGAATACTTGACATGGACATTGACACTGCCACCTCTCACTTCACCTCAGCAATTCTATCCGCAGCAAAGCAAGCTATACCCACTAAAACTATACATATTCGGCGAAAAGACAAACCATGGGTAACCAACGAACTCAAAAGAAACATCAGAAAACGAAACCGACTCTTTAGGACCGCCCGACACAAGCCGACTAACGACCAGACTTGGGAGAGATGGAGACTACAACGGAACTCGGTGACTGACTTTAACAGACAACTTAAACAAAACCACCTAACCAAGCAGATACGAAGACTCCTAGAATGCAAACATGACACATACAAGTATCACCAATTGCTACTGAATATCACCGGACGCACTCAACATGACGTCATACCACCATTACTCACAACCGACGGTTACATAGTGACAGAAGACGAAGACAAAGCGACAATACTCAACGATAATTTCGCAACCCAATCTCATCTTACTGTCCCTGCAAACCACACCCCTGTCACTACTCGATACAGAGGGCCGGTACCCACTGTAGATACTATAGTCACCACCCCGCAAGAAGTGCTCAAAATTTTGAACTCGCTCGATCCCAATAAATCCTGCGGCCCTGATCAGCTTCCGGCAAAAATTATCAAACTTTCAGCCATAATTATAGCGGAACCTCTCTCAGCCCTATTTAACAAGTCACTTCAACCAGGCATCTTCCCAGAAATTTGGAAAGAAGCTAACATACACCCGATTTTCAAAAAGAAAGGTTCACCCTCAGACCCGACAAATTATCGTCCCATTTCACTTCTTTCCATTCTGTCCAAAGTGCTGGAAAAAATTGTATTTCGAAACATTTACGACCATATCACAAAACACCAACTACTAACTGACAGAGTGGGTACCGGCCAAAACATAGCACGCAACTTCAGCTCACACACCTCTCTCACAATCTATACAATGCACTCGATATAGGAAAGGACTTCACTGCTGTTTTTCTAGATATTTCGAAATATTTTGAAAAATTTGGCATTTCGGACTTATATACAAATGTGAAAAAGAATTCGGCATAACTGGGACCGTTCTAACTTGAATCAAATCGTATCTTACCAATCGTAAACACCGCGTCAAAATGTCTTCCTCATTCTCTTCCTTCCAAACAATCAACGCTGGCTGCCCTCAAGGTTCTGTGCTCGGTCCCCTACTGGCTCTCCTATACATAAATGAACTCTCATACATCACGACCAATGACATTCAATTTTTCGCGGATGAAAACAAAAATCGCGGACTTCTTTGCACGCCTCTCATATGTCTTCCAACATAACCGACGTCCAACTATCTCTCCAAAACGACCTTAACAAAATTCACCAGTACGGCCAACAATGGATTATAACGTTTAACCCCGCAAAAACCATCCAACTAACATTCTCCAACTCAAACACACCATCAGTACCGAAACTAAATTTTGCCGATCAACCTGTCCCAACGTCCCATTCTCATAAACATCTCGGAGTAACCTTTTCCCAAGATTTGCGTTTCCATGAACATATCAATGACATAATCCTGAAAGTAAATAAATCCCTGAGTCCCATCTACCCTATAGCTAAACTGTTACCAAGACCAACTCTTGAACTCATCTATCGCATCTACATACGACCATATTTCGATTACGGTAACATCATTTATGACGGCAATATCACAGTGACTGACTCTCTAAGACTTGAATGACTTCAGAACAGGATAGCACGACTAGTGACTGGGACGCTACGCAGGACATCGACGACAAACTGAGACAAGAACTAGGTTGGGACTTATTCCAAACTAGGCGGGCCATTCACAAACTCACTATGTACTTCACTCTTCGACACCCACAGTCACAGCTCCCAACTTACATAACATCTATTCTCCCTAACACGCGACAACAAGACACTGGCAGATCGCTCCGAAATGCCAACACACAATCACTGCCCAGGAACCGTATCACACAATATCAACGCTCATATGTACCGGCTACCACAAAATTATGGAATGCTCTCCCTGATCCCATTCGCAATGAAATATCCACCAAATCATTCAAAAAAGCAGTCGTACGACACCTGGGAACCCCACCCCCACCGACCTACTTTTCCCTCGGCAGCAAATCGGGAAATGGACTCCACACCAGGTTAAGGGTTGGGCTCTCCACTTTAAATGCGCACCTATATCCTTTCCAACTTTCAGACACTCCCCTGTGTCAATGCGGCTTAACCAATGAAACTGTGCAACATTTCATCGTCAATTGTCACCTTTACCAAAATTCTCGGTGAACATCTAATCGCGTCCCTTTCCGTAGATCTCAACATTCACTTTGCTTCCATCCATCCCTCTGAGCTAATAAACTCACTATTGAACGGATCACATCACCCGAGCGGTGGCGACCACGTGGTTGCCCATCACTTTCAAACTTTCTTGCTTCGATGCGGAAGATTCACGTAATGCGGTATTCGAGTTTGCATGGCGGGTGATGTGGGGTGGGTGCGGGGACGGCGGTGGCGGCTGTTGCTGCGGGGTGTCGCATGTGGTGCGTGGCGGGATCCGATTCGGGCTGTATTTGTATTTGTTTTGGATGTCGAGAGCTGTCGAGATTTAAGCGGTTTCCGCTTTTGCACCGATCGACAGTTAATATCAACTGTAACGTGTGTGTGTGTTTATTGAATAAATATATTTCAACTCAACTCAACTCAACTCAACTCCTGTCACTGGCCCTAAACTCACTCCAGGTCTCCTGTCACTGGCTCTAAACTCACCCCAGACCTCCTGTCACTGGCCGTGAACTCACTCCAGGTCTCCTGTCACTGGCTCTAAACTCACTCCAGGTCTCCTGTCATTGGCCCTAAACTCATTCCAGGTCTCCTGTCACGCCCTGAACTCACTCCAGGTCTCCTGTCACTGGCCCTAACTCACTCCAGGTCTCCTGTCATTGGCCCTAAACTCACTCCAGGTCTCCTGCCACTGGCCCTAACTCACTCCAGGTCTCCTGTCACTGGCTCTAAACTCAGCCCCAGACCTCCTGTCACTGGCCGTGAACTCACTCCAGGTCTCCTGTCACTGGCTCTAAACTCACTCCAGGTCTCCTGTCACTGGCTCTAAACTCACCCCAGACTTCCTGTCACTGGCCGTGAACTCACTCCAGGTCTCCTGTCACTGGCTCTAAACTCACTCCAGGTCTCCTGTCATTGGCCCTAAACTCACTCCAGGTCTCCTGTCACGCCCTGAACTCACTCCAGGTCTCCTGTCACTGGCCCTAACTCACTCCAGGTCTCCTGTCATTGGCCCTAAACTCACTCCAGGTCTCCTGCCACTGGCCCTAACTCACTCCAGGTCTCCTGTCACTGGCTCTAAACTCACCCCAGACCTCCTGTCACTGGCCGTGAACTCACTCCAGGTCTCCTGTCACTGGCCGTGAACTCACTCCAGGTCTCCTGTCACTGGCTCTAAACTCACTCCAGGTCTCCTGTCACTGGCCGTGAACTCACTCCAGGTCTCCTGTCACTGGCCGTGAACTCACTCCAGGTCTCCTGTCATTGGCCGTGAACTCACTCCAGGTCTCCTGTCACTGGCCCTGAACTCACTCCAGGCCTCCTGTCACTGGCCGTGAACTCACTCCAGGTCTCCTGTCATTGGCCGTGAACTCACTCCAGGTCTCCTGTCACTGGCCGTGAACTCACTCCAGGTCTCCTGTCATTGGCCCTAACTCACTCCAGGTCTCCTGTCATTGGCCGTGAACTCACTCCAGGTCTCCTGTCACTGGCCGTGAACTCACTCCAGGCCTCCTGCAGGCAGATGACGTTGATGCGGCAGCGGGCGGCCGTGCTGATCATGTCGGCCACGCGGCTCCAGATGGCCTGGCGCTGGTCAGCCACCGGCGCCGTGGTCGGCAGCACGATCTGGTTCTGAATCACACCGACACGCACCACCCTGGCCAGACACACACAGACAGACATACATACAGTCAGTACAATATCACCATGGCCAGACACACACAGACAGACATACATACAGTCAGTACAATATCACCATGGCCAGACACACACAGACAGACATACATACAGTCAGTACAATATCACCCTGGCCAGACACACACAGACAGACATACATACAGTCAGTACAATATCACCATGGCCAGACACACACAGACAGACATACATACAGTCAGTACAATATCACCATGGCCAGACAGACTCACAGACAGACATACATACAGTCAGTACAATATCACCCTGGCCAGACAGACTCACAGACAGACATACATACAGTCAGTACAATATCACCCTGGCCAGACAGACACACAGACAGACATGCATACAGTCAGTACAATATCACCATGGCCAGACAGACAGACGTAGTCAGTGCCACACCACCCTGGCCAGACAGAAACACAGACATACATACATACAGTCAGTACAATATCACCCTGGACAGACAGATACACAGACAGACATACATACATACAGTCAGTACAATATCACCCTGGCCAGACAGACACACAGACACACAGACAGACAGACAGACATACATACAGTCAGTACAATATCACCCTGGCCAGACATAAACACACACAGACAGACATACATACTGTCAGTACAATATCACCCTGGCTAGACAGACAGACAGACACACAGACAGACACACAGACAGACACACAGACAGACACACAGACACACAGACACACAGACACACAGACAGACAGACAGACAGACATACATACAGTCAGTACAATTTCACCCTGGCCAGACAGAAACACACACAGACAGACATACATACAGTCAGTACAATATCACCATGGCCAGACAGACAGACATACATACAGTCAGTACAATATCACCATGGCCAG
The DNA here is from genome assembly GCA_036785665.1 of Chirona hameri. Taxonomy (NCBI): domain Eukaryota; kingdom Metazoa; phylum Arthropoda; class Thecostraca; order Balanomorpha; family Balanidae; genus Chirona; species Chirona hameri. Next base: position 38,949 of record JAXIVJ010005705.1, read on the forward strand.
ACAGACAGACGTAGTCAGTGCCACACCACCCTGGCCAGACAGACACACAGACAGACATACATACATACAGTCAGTACAATATCACCCTGGCCAGACAGACACACAGACAGACAGACAGACATACATACAGTCAGTACAATATCACCCTGGCCAGACAGAAACACACACAGACAGACATACATACAGTCAGTACAATATCACCCTGGCCAGACAGACAGACAGACAGACAGACATACATACATACATACATACATGCATGCATACATACATACATACATACATACATACATACATACATACATACATACATACATACATACATACATACATACATACATACATACATACATACATACATACATACATACATACATACATACATACATACATACATACATACATACATACATACATACATACATACATACATACATACATACATACATACATACATACATACATACATACATACATACATACATACATACATACATACATACATACATACATACATACATACATACATACATACATACATACATACATACATACATACATACATACATACATACATACATACATACATACATACATACATACATACATACATACATACATACATACATACATACATACATACATACATACATACATACATACATACATACATACATACATACATACATACATACATACATACATACATACAGTCAGTGCAATACCACCCTGGCCAGACAGAAACACAGACAGACATACATACATAGTCAGTACAATATCACCCTGGCCAGACAGAAACACAGACAGACATACATACATACAGTCAGTACAATATCAACTTGGCCAGACAGACACACAGACAGACAGACACACAGACAGACATACATACACGCTGTCGAAGAGCATTTTCGGTGCTCAACCGACGTGGCGCCTTGAGACACACGGTAGCGTTGCCGGGAAGAGTGTGTGTATTACTGCTTTCTTGAACGTAGGGTGAGCGAGTTTATATATGCGATAAAAGAGGACGCAGGACCGATTACCTCGGGCGGGTCCCGTGAGCCCGCCGCACGCACAATAATGGCTCGTTGCGTAGCGGCGAGACGGGATTATCCATCTGGGTCGCGTTTGCGTCTGCAATCGCTTGCAGACCGACCCGCTGCTGGACCGGTCCGGAGAGATGGTATCGCATCCCTTGTCCACGCCACATTACCTCCCGTTCCCCCGTGAGCGGACGATAGGAGGCGACACAATACCGTATAGCGGCGTCACGGGATTGGGCCATCACCTTGCACAGCGCTCCTGCAGGTGTGGCGTGGTACAGTTGGTGCGGCTACTCCCGAAATGCCAGGCCGTCAGCTGGTGAGGCTTCTGGTCGGTTAGCGCCACCGGCGGGGTACCACGGCGCGTCCAAATATCCTTGGCGTGTGCTCTCTTCTATGTGATATGACGAGAAGGGCTTCTGTCCCACATAGCTTCCATCCCCCATGGAAGCGTAGGGAACCGAAGCGAACACAATTAAGAGAGCAAACTCCTGGACATGCGCGGAGAGTAAATTTAGACATGTGGGCATTGCAAATGTGGTATGAACATATAAGTAAGTGAATGCGTGGCAATTACACCTACTACCTGTCACGGTGGCTTGAATGGTCTTTAACGTTATAGAAAAAGGACCATTACCACGCACGCCTCGCGTGTCCGTCAAGGTCGTGGGGCTTACGGCTGGACGATTCCACTGCTCTTTGGCAGGACCATCCTCGGGAACTCTGCCCGCTTCGGCTACTCTGGCCGTAATATAACTATAATTTCAGTGAATTGACCATGATATAACACGTCATTAAATGTTCATACCTGAGGCGAATAACGTTACTCTAAAATGTCAATATGACATTGCGAAGTGCAAAATATCCATAGTGATCAGAAGAATGCACTTGCAAAACAATCCGCAAATTTAGAGGGAGCAACCAACACAACAATTGCACTACACACAACACACGAGGCACTGCACGAGGTTTGGCGAGTACAAAAGCTTACGGCTGGACGATTCCACTGCTCTTTGGCAGGACCATCCTCGGGAACTCTGCCCGCTTCGGCTACTCTGGCCGTAATATAACTATAATTTCAGTGAATTGACCATGATATAACACGTCATTAAATGTTCATACCTGAGGCGAATAACGTTACTCTAAAATGTCAATATGACATTGCGAAGTGCAAAATATCAATAGTGATCAGAAGAATGCACTTGCAAAACAATCCGCAAATTTAGAGGGAGCAACCAACACAACAATTGCACTACACACAACACACGAGACACTGCACGAGGTTTGGCGAGTACAAAAGTTAACAGCAAAGCACTGATACGAAGTTTCACAGCACTTCACTATTTTTCCGACGAAAAATTACAAAAGTTCATTGTTTCATATTGTTTTGTTTTTTTGAACTTGCAATGTTTGGACTCGAAATTTCGATGTTCTCTTCTTTCTGGTCAGAGTTCATGTAAATGTTCATGGTCAGAGTTCATGTCATACAAAAGTTCATGTAAATCCTACAATTCACTTTTCTTTAGACACTTTTCTTCTGTAATTTGTCTTGCACGGCAGAGGGCTAAAAATAACAAGATTTATGAAGAAGTCACCTTTTGCTTGATTTTGGTCTTGATAAAAAAAAACAGGTCTATGAAATGCACAGCAATTTTGCTGACGCTGATGACACTTTATCACTCGATGGATTGGAGTGATTGTCGCACGGCACAGGCTGGTCGACCTTGCGATGTCGGCAGGCTTCGTTGCAGTCCAGTGCAGCTGATGAGGTTGACCTCCAGGCAGGTGATGTCGCCGGGGAAGAGCTGAACACTGGGACGATGCTGCTGGACAATGACTTGTCCAGAGGGGCCAGCACCCTAGCCGATGACTTGGCGTAGCGGCGGCGCACCGTCACGGATAACAAACGATCCAGACTGCGATGTTACTGCAGCTGGAGAGGCGTTAGTCCGTCTTGAGGGGCACAGGTCCCCTCAACCGCCGATGTCACCAAATGTCGAAGAGCATTTTCGGTGCTCAACCGACGTGGCGCCTTGAGACACACGATAGCGTTGCCGGGAAGAGAGTTTGTGTATTACTGCTTTCTTGAACGTAGGGTAAGCGAGTTTATATATGCGATAAAAGAGGACGCAGGACCGGTTACCTCGGGCGGGTCCCGTGAGCCCGCCGCACGCACAATGGCTCGTTGCGTAGCGGCGAGACGTAGTCAGTACAATATGACCCTGGCCAGACAGAAACACAGACAGACATACATACATACAGTCAGTACAATATCCCCCTGGCCAGACAGACACACAGACAGACATACATACATACAGTCAGTACAATATCACCCTGGCTAGACAGACACACAGACAGACATACATACATACAGTCAGTACAATATCACCTTGGCCAGACAGAAACACAGACAGACATACATACATACAGTCAGTACAATATCACCCTGGCCAGGCAGACACACTTGGGACTGTGCACATCATTTTGGGACTGTGCACTGCTACTAACTCCATGGTTTGTGTTTGTTTGGTCACTTTGAAAATCCCCAACTTTGAGGAGTAAAATGGGTAGGAATAGAAGGGCTCTTGTTTCTCAAAACGTTGTACCACAAGGTAGGTCATGTTGTCCTTTTTCACAATGTTTCTTACAACTGCCACATGCAAGCCATCAAGCAGCACACAGTTGTCCCCAGTAGCAGTTGATATGAACAATGATCCTACTAGATGATGGAACTGTTGTCCACCTTCACCCAAACTTATGGGAACTGGTCCACTTGCATGCTCTCTTGTCAGACGGAAAACGTTCGATGTATCCCGAATGTTTCGAAAGGTTTTTTGCTCAGCGATCCGGCGCATGATTTGAACTGTGGGGGCACTGGGTCGGCGGACACACCTTTTCAACCTATTTAGATAGCTTTCAAATGGAAAGCAGGAGATTGAATCCAGAGCGCCATATGTTTTAGCATCATCAGCCAAATGCACTAGGTTGTGGACATTATAAACCACAAATTGGGAACCGAACAACTCACTGAAGTTTCTCACAAATGTTGAAAGAAGGTCTTTCGCATACTGAGCATGTTTCCTTGCCAACTTTGGAGAAAGCAGAATGCACATTGCACTGGAGTACAGCAAAAAAAGTTCATACATCTTGAGAGGAACTGCCCCCCTCAATGCGACCATGCCTGTATAAAGCAAGAACTGCCGGAATTCTGTAGCCTTCCACATACGGAATGTAGTGTTCACAGATAGTCTTCTCTGACACTACCCGTACTCAGTACTTGTCTGCTCTCCTTTCTGTAAGTCTTTGCTACTGTTATTGTCCACCTCTTCAAGTACCAAGTTGTTTGTATCCCCAACTCTATCCATCCATCTTGGAATACAGTTTACCGTTGAGACTCACGAGTGTTGCCTCGCCATATTCCTATCGGCTCGAGAACACTATAATTGGCGACGAGGATATTTTTATCGAACAGTGTGGTGATATCGTGCGCTGCGGAAGTTTTTGAGTGATTTTCTCGCCGCGATCTATCGCCACGTGCCGCTATGAGCAGTGATAGCGGACCGCCGCTCCCCGCGCCATTTTTGCCCTACCCCGGGACGCCGGCCGTCCCGTGGCGTACATGGGAGCAGAAATTTGAGCTGTACCTGATGGCCAGGACTGGTGCGACCCCCCTCCCAGCCGAGCAGAGGCGCGCCCTACTTCTGTGCGCCATCGGGGACGAGGCCTACCGAGTCTTCGACTCGCTGCCTGCCGTCATCAAGCAGGAAAACGAGGACGACTACACGGTGACACTCCGTCGGCTCCGGGAGTTCTACACTCCCCGGACAAATGTCATCGTGGAGCGCTTCAAGTTCCGCCAGAGAGCGCAGGCCCCCACAGAGTCCACGGCTGACTTTGTCGCTGCTCTGCGTGGCCTGGCCCGGTCCTGCCAGTATGGAGCCATGGAGTCCGAGCTGATCCGGGACGTGGTGGTGGAGAAGACCCTTCATCAACGTCTCCGGGAACGATTCCTCCAAGACAGGGAACTGACCCTGGACCTACTCCTCAGCATAGCAGAGAGCTATGAGTACTCTCTGCGTCAGGCAGCCGCAATCTCCGGCCCAGCAGCAGCAGCAGCACCACCTACAGCCGCAGTGGCCAAGGTCACCAGCACCAGAGGCCAAGGGCGGCGCCACCCGTCGCAGCCTGACAACAGCACCAGTGACCACTGCACCAACTGCGGACGTGCTGACCACACCCCCAGAGATGCAGCCTGCCCTGCCCGCAAGGTCACCTGTCACTCCTGTGGGAAGAAGGGGCACTTCGCCAGCTGGTGCCGCGGTGGCAGCAGTACAGCCACTGCCCGCCCAGCCCAGCGTGGTCACAAACCAGCCATCAAGGAGCTGCATGTGCTGGCCTGCTCCTCGGCGGATGCTGGCCCGACTCGCCTCACCTGTACCGTCCAGGTGACAGCCGGCAGCACCACCCAGGATGTGTCACTACAGGTGGACACAGGCGCGACATGCTCCCTGCTCAGCCTGAGCCGCGCCAAGCAGCTCTTCAGTGGTGTGGCTTACCAGCCTTCCAGTGCCCGGCTGTATGGTTTTGGCCACCAGGCTCTCCCGGTACGCGGAATGCTGCCCGCCATCGTCTCCCACAACGGCACAGAAGTGGCAACTTCTTTCTACCTGGTCGAGACAACCCGAGAAGCCATCATGGGGATGGACCTGCTGAGTGCACTGGGCATCACACTCCACCCAGCCTCTCATGCTGTGTATACAGTGGCAGCAGGTTCAGCACCTGAGCATCTCCCAGCCATCGAGGGGTACGAGCACCGCATCAAACTGCAACCGGACGCTGTGCCCACGGCCTACAAGCTCCGTAGACTGCCACTCTCCGTGAGAGACGAGGTGTCTGCTGGGCTGCAGCGCCTCCTCGAAGCAGGCATCATAGAGAGGATTGACGCCTCCCAGTGGGTGAGCCCACTCACCGTGTCCCGCAAAAAGGACGGCAGCATCAGGATCTGCGTGGATCTGCGAGGCCCCAACGCCCAGATCGTGGCAGAGGTACACCCTCTCCCCACCATCGACGAGCTTGAGTCAAAGCTCTGTGGGTCAGTCTACAGCCGGATCGACCTGAAGACGGCCTACCACCAGTTGCGCCTCCACAAGTCATCTCGCGACATCACCGCCTTCCTCACACCCGACGGACTGATGCGGTACACCAGGGTCCCGTTCGGCCTGGTGTCAAGTGGCAGCGCCTTCCAGAAGCTGCTGAGTAACCTGCTCCAGGGCATCGAGGGCTGTGGCCACTACCTGGATGACATCCTGGTGACCGGCCGTGACAAGCCTGAGCACGACCAGCGTCTCCGCACCGTGCTGGACCGCCTCCACCAGGCCAACGTCACCATCAACATGGAGAAATCCTCCTTCAGCCAGTCTGAGGTGGAGTTCTGCGGACACCGGCTGTCCCAGAACGGAGTGGTCCCACTCATGTCCGCCACCAAGGCTGTGGTCGAGGCCCCGCCTCCCGCCAACGTTAAGGAGCTCCGCAGCCTCCTGGGCACAACTGGCTGGTTCAGCCGGTTCGTGCCACAGTACTCCTCAGTGGTCCGGCCTCTCGCTGCCATGCTGAGGAAAGATGCCACGTTCGCATGGACCAAGGAGGCGGACGACGCCTTCAACAAGGTGAAGCGGCTCATCTCAGCCAGCCCGGTGATGAAGCCGTTCAACCCCACTGTCCCCACCATCGTGACGTCAGACGCCAGCGACCGCGGCGCGGGCGCCGTCCTGACCCAGGTCCAGCCCAACGGTGAAGAACGCCCCGTCGCGTACTGGTCGCGCTCCTTCGCCGACGCAGAGTCCCGCTACTCTGTCTCTGAGAAAGAGGCCCTCAGTGCCGTCAATGCTGTGGAGCACTGGCGGGTGTACCTGTGGGGCCGCTTCTTCACCCTGAGGACGGACCACTCGGCGCTCACGACGCTGCTCACACCGAAGTCGGCCAACCGCGCCGGCGCGCGGATCGCCAGATGGCAAGCTCGTCTGCTGCCGTACTCCTACACGGTGGAGTACCGCCCCGGCCACAGCATCCCGGTCGCCGACACTCTGTCACGCCTCCCGCTGCCGGACACGGCTGCCGCCGAGACGGACAGCGATGATATCGTCGCCCTCGTCACCGACGAGGCCACCGACATCATCACGGACGACGACATCCGTGCCGCGTCCGCCGCCGATCCAGTCTTGGAGGAGCTGCGGTCGACCATCGGCACCGGCTGGCCCGACGCCGCGCGCAAATGCACGCCCCAGACACGCGACTTCTACGCCGTGCGGCACGAGCTGCAGGTCCGTGAGGACGGCGTCGTGCTGCGCGGCCCGGACCGCGCCGTCGTCCCGGCCGCCCTGCGCGCAAAGTACCTGGAGCTGGCCCATCGCGCGCACGACGGTGTGGTGCGCACCAAACAAATCCTGCGCGACCTAGCTTGGTGGCCCGGGATGGCGAAGGCCGCCGCAGCACTCGTCACAGACTGCCCGGCCTGCCACGCCAAGGACGCCGTGCTGGCACAGCAGGCGCGCCCCGCGCCACTGCAGCCGGTCACGTTCCCCGATCGACCCTGGTCCAAACTGGGCCTGGACATCGTTAGCCCAATCCCCGGCGCACCACCGTCCGCCAGGTACGCCATAACGATGACCAACTACCACAGCAAGTGGCCCGAGATCGCACTGTCAGCCACCGTCGAGACAGATGACGTCATCCGGTTTCTCAGCCTGACCTGGTCCCGGGAGGGGTTCTGCGCGGAACTGGTAACGGACAACGGCCCGCAGTTCACCAGCGAGAAGTTCCGCCAGTACCTCTCCGCCCGCGGGATCAAACACACCACCTCCTCGGTGTACTGGCCACGCGGCAACGCCGCAGTGGAGCGATTCAACCGGGAGGTGAAGGCGTGGATCCACGAAGCCACGCAGCTGACACCACGCACGGCTGCGAGCTTCGCGGACTACGTGCGGCAGCGCCTCGCGTAGTACAGGGGAACGCCTCACTGCACCACCGGCGAGTCACCCTCCATGCTGCTACACGGACGCCGCATGCGCCTCAACCTGCCGATCGCTACAGTGGCGCCACCACGCGACAACGTACTGCAGCATCGCGTCGAGACGCAACAGCGACGCAACAGCCGCAACTACAACGCCCGCCAAGCCGTCCGACCGCCAGACCTCCAGCCTGGCGACACCGTCCGCGTGCGGAAGCAGGGGCACGTGCCCAAGAACCAAAGCAGGTTCTCCAGCCCGCTCCGAATCACGCGGCAGCTCGGACTGGCCACGTTCCTCCTGTCCGACGGGAGCAAGCGGAACGCCGCGCACCTGGCCAGAACGCCAACCGGCAGCGTGAGCGTCACCGCTCCAGCACCACCGAGCGCCGACGGACTGGACCCGCCTCTTCCACGCCAGCCGAGTCCCAACACGACCCGGCCAGTAACGCCGCCAGGCGTCGCCGACATCGCGCCACCAGACGGCGCTGCCGACGCGCCACCAGACAGCG
>JAXIVJ010005705.1:50000-60000 GCA_036785665.1 Chirona hameri
TGGCCAGACAGACACAGACAGACAGACATACATACAGTCAGTACAATATCACCCTGGCCAGACAGACACACAGACACACAGACATACATACATACAGTCAGTACAATATCACCCTGACCAGACAGACACACAGACATACATACATACATACAGTCAGTACAATATCACCCTGGCCAGACATACACACAGACATACATACATACATACAGTCAGTACAATATCACCCTGGCCAGACAGACACACAGACACACAGACATACATACAGTCAGTACAATATCACCATGGCCAGACAGACAGACGTAGTTAGTGCCACACCACCCTGGCCAGACAGAAACACAGACAGACATACATACAGTCAGTACAATATCACCCTGGCCAGACAGACACACAGACAGACATACATACATACATACAGTCAGTACAATATCACCCTGGCCAGACAGACACAGACAGACATACATACATACAGTCAGTACAATATCACCCTGGCCAGACAGAAACACAGACAGACAGACATACATACAGTCAGTACAATATCACCCTGGCCAGACAGACACACAGACAGACATACATACATACATACAGTCAGTACAATATCACCCTGGCCAGACAGACACAGACATACAGACATACATAGTCAGTACAATATCACCCTGGCCAGACAGACACACAGACAGACATACATACATACAGTCAGTACAATATCACCCTGACCAGACAGACACACAGACATACATACATACATACATACATACAGTCAGTACAATATCACCCTGGCCAGACAGACACACAGACAGACATACATACATACAGTCAGTACAATATCACCCTGGCCAGACAGACACACAGACAGACATACATACATACATACAGTCAGTACAATATCACCCTGGCCAGACAGACACACAGACAGACATACATACATACAGTCAGTACAATATCACCCTGGCCAGACAGACACAGACATACAGACATACATACAGTCAGTACAATATCACCCTGGCCAGACAGACACACAGACAGACATACATACATACAGTCAGTACAATATCACCCTGGCCAGACAGACACACAGACAGACATACATACATACATACAGTCAGTACAATATCACCCTGGCCAGACAGACACACAGACAGACATACATACATACATACAGTCAGTACAATATCACCCTGACCAGACAGACACACAGACATACATACATACATACATACAGTCAGTACAATATCACCCTGGCCAGACAGACACACAGACAGACATACATACATACAGTCAGTACAATATCACCCTGGCCAGACAGACACACAGACAGACATACATACATACATACAGTCAGTACAATATCACCCTGGCCAGACAGACACACAGACAGACATACATACATACATACAGTCAGTACAATATCACCCTGACCAGACAGACACACAGACATACATACATACATACATACAGTCAGTACAATATCACCCTGGCCAGACAGACACACAGACAGACATACATACATACATACAGTCAGACAGACACCCTGACCATACATACATACTGTCAGTGCAATATCACCCTGACCAGACAGACACAATATCACCCTGACCAGACAGACACACAGACATACATACATACATACATACAGTCAGTACAATATCACCCTGGCCAGACAGACACACAGACATACATACATACATACAGTCAGTACAATATCACCCTGGCCAGACAGACACACAGACAGACATACATACATACAGTCAGTACAATATCACCCTGGCCAGACAGACACACAGACAGACATACATACATACAGTCAGTACAATATCACCCTGGCCAGACAGACACACAGACATACATACATACAGTCAGTACAATATCACCCTGACCAGACAGACACACAGACATACATACATACATACAGTCAGTACAATATCACCCTGGCCAGACAGACACACAGACAGACATACATACAGTCAGTACAATATCACCCTGGCCAGACAGAAACACAGACAGACATACATACATACAGTCAGTACAATATCACCCTGACCAGACAGACACACAGACATACATACATACATACAGTCAGTACAATATCACCCTGGCCAGACAGACACACAGACAGACATACATACATACAGTCAGTACAATATCACCCTGGCCAGACAGACACACAGACAGACATACATACATACATACAGTCAGTACAATATCACCCTGGCCAGACAGACACACAGACAGACATACATACATACATACAGTCAGTACAATATCACCCTGGCCAGACAGACACAGACATACATACATACATAGTCAGTACAATATCACCCTGGCCAGACAGACACAGACAGACATACATACATAGTCAGTACAATATCACCCTGGCCAGACAGACACAGACAGACATACATACATACATACAGTCAGTACAATATCACCCTGGCCAGACAGACACAGACATACATACATACATAGTCAGTACAATATCACCCTGGCCAGACAGACACAGACAGACATACATACATAGTCAGTACAATATCACCCTGGCCAGACAGACACAGACATACATACATACATAGTCAGTACAATATCACCCTGGCCAGACAGACACAGACAGACATACATGCATAGTCAGTACAATATCACCCTGGCCAGACAGACACAGACAGACATACATAGTCAGTACAATATCACCCTGGCCAGACAGACACACAGACAGACATACATACATACAGTCAGTACAATATCACCCTGGCCAGACAGACACACAGACAGACATACATACATACTGTCAGTGCAATATCACCCTGACCAGACAGACACACAGACAGACATACATACATACAGTCAGTACAATATCACCCTGACCAGACAGACACACAGACAGACATACATACATACAGTCAGTGCAATATCACCCTGGCCAGACAGACACACAGACAGACATACATACATACATACATACATACATACATACATGCATACATACATACATACATACATACATACATACATACATACATACATACATACATACATACATACATACATACATACATACATACATACATACATACATACATACATACATACATACTGTCAGTGCAATATCACCCTGACCAGACAGACACACAGACAGACATACATACATACAGTCAGTACAATATCACCCTGGCCAGACAGACACACAGACATACATACATACATACTGTCAGTGCAATATCACCCTGACCAGACAGACACACAGAAAGACATACATACATACAGTCAGTACAATATCACCCTGGCCAGACAGACACACAGACAGACATACATACATACAGTCAGTACAATATCACCCTGGCCAGACAGACACACAGACAGACATACATACATACATACATACATACATACATACATACATACATACATACATACATACATACATACATACATACATACATACATACATACATACATACATACATACATACATACATACATACATACATACATACATACATACATACATACATACATACATACATACATACATACATACATACATACATACATACATACATACATACATACATACATACATACATACATACATACATACATACATACATACATACATACATACATACATACATACATACATACATACATACATACATACATACATACATACATACATACATACATACATACTGTCAGTGCAATATCACCCTGACCAGACAGACACACAGACAGACAGACATACATACAGTCAGTACAATATCACCCTGGCCAGACAGACACACAGACAGACATACATACATACAGTCAGTACAATATCACCCTGGCCAGACAGACACACAGACAGACATACATACATACAGTCAGTACAATATCACCCTGGCCAGACAGACACACAGACAGACATACATACATACATACATACATACATACATACATACATACATACATACATACATACATACATACATACATACATACATACATACATACATACATACATACATACATACATACATACATACATACATACATACATACATACTGTCAGTGCAATATCACCCTGACCAGACAGACACACAGACAGACATACATACATACAGTCAGTACAATATCACCCTGGCCAGACAGACACACAGACAGACATACATACATACTGTCAGTGCAATATCACCCTGACCAGACAGACACACAGACAGACATACATACATACAGTCAGTACAATATCACCCTGACCAGACAGACACACAGACAGACATACATACATACAGTCAGTACAATATCACCCTGGCCAGACAGACACACAGACAGACATACATACATACATACAGTCAGTCAGTGCAATATCACCCTGGCCAGACAGACACACAGACAGACATACATACATAGTCAGTACAATATCACCCTGGCCAGACAGACACACAGACAGGCATAAATACAGTCAGTGCAATATCACCCTGGCCAGACAGACACACAGACAGACATACATACATACAGTCAGTACAATATCACCCTAGCCAGACAGACACACAGACAGACATACATACAGTCAGTGCAATATCACCCTGGCCAGACAGACACACAGACAGACATACATACATACAGTCAGTACAATATCACCCTGGCCAGACAGACACACAGACATACATACATACATACAGTCAGTGCAATATCACCCTGGCCAGACAGACACACAGACATACATACATACATACAGTCAGTGCAATATCACCCTGGCCAGACAGACACAGACAGACATACACCCATACTGTCAGTACAATATCACCCTGGCCAGACACACACAGACATACATACATAGTCAGTACAATATCACCCTGGCCAGACAGACACACAGACAGACATACATACATACATACATACAGTCAGTACAATATCACCCTGGCCGGACAGACACACAGACAGACATACATACATACAGTCAGTACAATATCACCCTGGCCAGACAGACACACATACAGACAGACATACATACAGTCAGTACAATATCACCCTGGCCAGACAGACACAGACAGACATACACACATACTGTCAGTACAATATCACCCTGGCCAGACAGACACACAGACATACATACATACAGTCAGTACAATATCACCCTGGCCAGACAGACACACAGACATACATACATACATACATACATACATACATACATACATACATACATACATACATACATACATACATACATACATACATACATACATACATACATACATACATACATACATACATACATACATACATACATACATACATACATACATACATACATACATACATACATACATACATACATACAGTCAGTACAATATCACCCTGGCCAGACAGACACACAGACAGACATACATACATACAGTCAGTACAATATCACCCTGGCCAGACAGACACACAGACAGACAGACATACATACAGTCAGTACAATATCACCCTGGCCAGACAGACACAGACAGACATACATACATACATACAGTCAGTACAATATCACCCTGGCCAGACAGACACCCAGACAGACAGACATACATACAGTCAGTACAATATCACCCTGGCCAGACAGAAACACAGACAGACATACATACAGTCAGTACAATATCACCCTGGCCAGACAGACACAGACAGACATACATACATACAGTCAGTACAATATCACCCTGGCCAGACAGACACACAGACAGACAGACATACATACATACATACATACAAACAGTACAATATCACCCCGGCCAGACACACAGACAGACAGACAGACATACATACAGTCAGTACAATATCACCCCGGCCAGACAGACACACAGACATACATACATACATACAGTCAGTACAACATCACCATGGCCAGACAGACAGACAGACAGACAGACAGACAGACAGACAGACAGACAGACAGACAGACAGACAGACAGACAGACAGACAGACAGACAGACAGACATACATACATACATACATACATACATACATACATACATACATACATACATACATACATACATACATACATACATACATACATACATACATACATACATACATACATACATACATACATACATACATACATACATACATACATACATACATACATACATACATACATACATACATACATACATACATACATACATACATACATACATACATACATACATACATACATACATACATACATACATACATACATACATACATACATATCAGTACAATATCACCCTGGCCAGACAGAAACACAGACAGACATACATACATACAGTCAGTACAATATCACCCTGATCACCCTGGCCAGACAGACACACAGACAGACAGACAGACAGACATACATAGAGTCAGTGCAATATCACCCTGGTCAGACAGACACACAGACAGGCATACATACAAACAGTCAGTACAATATCACCCTGGCCAGACAGACACACAGACAGACATACATACATACAGTCAGTACAATATCACCCTGGCCAGACAGACACACAGACATACATACATACATACAGTCAGTACAATATCACCCTGGCCAGACAGACACATAGACAGACATACATACATACAGTCCGTGCAATATCACCCTGGTCAGACAGACACACAGACAGACATACATACATACAGTCAGTACAATATCACCCTGGCCAGACAGACACAGACAGACATACATACATACAGTCAGTACAATATCACCCTGGTCAGACAGACACACAGACAGACATACATACATACAGTCAGTACAATATCACCCTGGCCAGACAGACACACAGACATACATACATACATACAGTCAGTACAATATCACCCTGGCCAGACAGACACACAGACAGACATACATACATACAGTCCGTGCAATATCACCCTGGCCAGACAGAAACACAGACAGATATACATACATACAGTCAGTACAATATCACCCTGGCCAGACAGACACAGACAGACATACATACATACATACAGTCAGTCAGTACAATATCACCCTGGTCAGACAGAAATACAGACATACATACATACAGTCAGTGCAATATCACCCTGGCCAAACAGACACACAGACAGACAGACAGACATACATACAGTCAGTCAGTACAATATCACCCTGGCCAGACAGAAATACAGACATACATACATACAGTCAGTACAATATCACCCTGGCCAGACAGAAACACAGACAAACATACATACAGTCAGTACAATATCACCCTGGCCAGACAGACACACAGACAGACATACATACATACAGTCAGTACAATATCACCCTGGCCAGACAGAAACACAGACATACATACATACATACAGTCAGTACAATATCACCCTGGCCAGACAGAAACACAGACAGACATACATACATAGTCAGTACAATATCACCCTGGCCAGACAGACACACAGACAGACATACATACATACAGTCAGTGCAATATCACCCTGGTCAGACAGACACACAGACAGACATACATGCATACAGTCAGTACAATATCACCCTGGCCAGACAGGCACACAGACACACATACATACATACATACAGTCAGTACAATATCACCCTGGCCAGACAGACACACAGACAGACATACATACATACAGTCCGTGCAATATCACCCTGGCCAGACAGAAACACAGACAGACATATATACATACAGTCAGTGCAATATCACCCTGGCCAGACAGACAGACAGACATGCATACATACATACATACATACATACATACATACATACATACATACATACATACATACATACATACATACATACATACATACATACATACATACATACATACATACATACATACATACATACATACATACATACATACATACATACATACATACATACATACATACATACAGTCAGTCAGTACAATATCACCCTGGCCAGACAGAAATACAGACATACATACATACATACATACAGTCAGTACAATATCACCCTGGCCAGACAGACACACAGACAGACAGACAGACATACAGTCAGTACAATATCACCCTGGCCAGACAGAAATACAGACATACATACATACAGTCAGTCAGTACAATATCACCCTGGCCAGACAGAAATACAGACAGACATACATACATACAGTCAGTGCAATATCACCCTGGCCAGACAGACACACAGACAGACATACATACATACAGTCAGTACAATATCACCCTGGCCAGACAGAAACACAGACAAACATACATACAGTCAGTACAATATCACCCTGGCCAGACAGACACACAGACAGACATACATACATACAGTCAGTACAATATCACCCTGGCCAGACATAAACACAGACAGACATACATACATACAGTCAGTACAATATCACCCTGGCCAGACAGAAACACAGACAGACATACATACATAGTCAGTACAATATCACCCTGGCCAGACAGACACACAGACAGACATACATACATACAGTCAGTACAATATCACCCTGGCCAGACAGAAACACAGACAGACATACATACATACAGTCAGTACAATATCACCCTGGCCAGACAGAAACACAGACAGACATACATACATACAGTCAGTACAATATCACCCTGGCCAGACAGACACACAGACAGACATACATACATACAGTCATTACAATATCACCCTGGCCAGACAGACACACAGACATACATACATACATACAGTCAGTACAATATCACCCTGGCCAGACAGACACAGACAGACATACATACATACAGTCAGTACAATATCACCTTGGCCAGACAGACACACAGACAGACAGACATACATACATACATACATACAGTCAGTACAATATCACCCTGGCCAGACAGACACAGACAGACATACATACATAGTCAGTACAATATCACCCTGGCCGGACAGACACACAGACAGACATACATACATATAGTCAGTACAATATCACCCTGGCCAGACAGACACAGACAGACATACACCCATACTGTCAGTACAATATCACCCTGGCCAGACACACACAGACATACATACATACAGTCAGTACAATATCACCCTGGCCAGACAGACACACAGACAGACATACATACATACATACATACAGTCAGTACAATATCACCCTGGCCGGACAGACACACAGACAGACATACATACATACAGTCAGTACAATATCACCCTGGCCAGACAGACACACATACAGACAGACATACATACAGTCAGTACAATATCACCCTGGCCAGACAGACACAGACAGACATACATACATACATACAGTCAGTACAATATCACCCTGGCCAGACAGACACCCAGACAGACAGACATACATACAGTCAGTACAATATCACCCTGGCCAGACAGAAACACAGACAGACATACATACATACAGTCAGTACAATATCACCCTGGCCAGACAGACACACAGACAGACATACATACATACAGTCATTACAATATCACCCTGGCCAGACAGACACACAGACATACATACATACATACAGTCAGTACAATATCACCCTGGCCAGACAGACACAGACAGACATACATACATACAGTCAGTACAATATCACCTTGGCCAGACAGACACACAGACAGACATACATACATACATACAGTCAGTACAATATCACCCTGGCCAGACAGACACAGACAGACATACATACTGTCAGTGCAATATCACCCTGGCCAGACAGAAACACAGACAGACATACATACATACAGTCAGTACAATATCACCCTGGCCAGACAGAAACACAGACAGACATACATACATACAGTCAGTACAATATCACCCTGGCCGGACAGACACACAGACAGACATACATACAGTCAGTCAGTGCAATATCACCCTGGCCAGACAGACACAGACAGACATACACCCATACTGTCAGTACAATATCACCCTGGCCAGACACACACAGACATACATACATACAGTCAGTACAATATCACCCTGGCCAGACAGACACACAGACAGACATACATACATACATACATACATACAGTCAGTACAATATCACCCTGGCCGGACAGACACACAGACAGACATACATACATACAGTCAGTACAATATCACCCTGGCCAGACAGACACA
>JAXIVJ010005705.1:65000-72057 GCA_036785665.1 Chirona hameri
TTCCGGGCAGCGGATAGCAAATAGTTTCCAAAAAAATAATTCTCCAGACCAGGCGATTTGTTTAAGGATCCCCGGCGGGCGCGAGCAGCTGACGGTTGGCGGACGTGACCCCTTCGGGCCGGGCGTGCGCCGCCGGCAGGTGGCGGCACCTCGCGCAGTGAGGAGGGGAAGGCGTCTCTGACCGCTGCGTGGGGGATCGGCGCAGGCGCGGCGGCGGACGTGCGGCCCGCCCGAACTGACGGACCGGACGGGTGGGCGGGGTGTCGCGGGTCTCCTGGTGGCGGTCATGACTGTTGTTTATTTTTCGTGTTTGTTGAAGAGGCGCCTAGAATTAAGCTTTTTGCTTGTGTGCCATTTCAACCATAACATCATGCCATACATCACGTCCATTATCGAAATAAATAAACAAACAAACAAACAAACAAACAAACAAACAAACAAACAAACAAACAAACAAACAAACAAACAAACAAACAAACAAACAAACAAACAAACAAACAAACAAACAAACAAACAAACAAACAAACAAACAAACAAACAAACAAACAAACAAACAAACAAACAAACAAACAAACAAACAAACAAACAACAGTCAGTACAATATCACCCTGACCAGACAGAAACACAGACATACATACATACAGTCAGTACAATATCACCTTGGCCAGCCAGACAGACAGACGTAGGCAGTGCCACACTACCCTGGCCAGACAGAAACACAGACAGACATACATACAGTCAGTACAATATCACCTTGGCCAGCCAGACAAACAGACGTAGGCAGTGCCACACTACCCTGGCCAGACAGAAACACAGACAGACATACATACAGTCAGTACAATATCACCCTGGCCAGACAGACACACAGACAGACATACATACATACAGTCAGTACAATATCACCTTGGCCAGACAGACAGACGTAGTCAGTGCCACACCACCCTGGGCAGACAGACAACCAGACATAGTTAGCACTGCATCATCCTGGACAGGCAAACAGCCAGCCATACAGGCAGCATACTCTCTCCTAGTTAGGGAGACATATAGATGCACTGTCATTACTGCATCATCCTGGACAGGCAAACAGACAGCCATACAGGCAGCATACTCTCTCCTAGTTAGGGAGACATATAGATGCACTGTCATTACTGCATCATCCTGGACAGGCAAACAGCCAGCCATACAGGCAGCATACTCTCTCCTAGTTAGGGAGACATATAGATGCACTGTCATTACTGCATCATCCTGGATAGGCAAACAGCCAGCCATACAGGCAGCATACTCTCTCCTAGTTAGGGAGACATATAGATGCACTGTCATTACTGCATCATCCTGGATAGGCAAACAGCCAGCCATACAGGCAGCATACTCTCTCCTAGTTAGGGAGACATATAGATGCACTGTCATTACTGCATCATCCTGGATAAGCAAACAGCCAGCCATACAGGCAGCATACTCTCTCCTAGTTAGGGAGACATATAGATGCACTGTCATTACTGCATCATCCTGGACAGGCAAACAGCCAGCCATACAGGCAGTATACTCTCTCCTAGTTAGGGAGACATATAGATGCACTGTCATTACTGCATCATCCTGGACAGGCAAACAGACAGATATACAGGCAGCATACTCTCTCCTAGTTAGGGAGACATATAGATGCACTGTCATTACTGCATCATCCTGGGCAGGCAAACAGACAGCCATACAGGCAGCATACTCTCTCCTAGTTAGGGAGACATATAGATGCACTGTCATTACTGCATCATCCTGGATAGGCAAAACAGCCAGCCATACAGGCAGCATACTCTCTCCTAGTTAGGGAGACATATAGATGCACTGTCATTACTGCTCATCCTGGATAGGCAAACAGCAGCCATACAGGCAGCATACTCTCTCCTAGTTAGGGAGACATATAGATGCCACTGTCATTACTTGCATCATCCTGGATAGGCAAACAGCCAGCCATACAGGCAGCATACTCTCTCCTAGTTAGGGGAGACATATAGATGCACTGTCATTACTGCATCATCCTGGACAGGCAAACAGACAGATATACAAGCAGCATACTCTCTCCTAGTAGGGAGACATATAGATGCACTGTCATTACTGCATCCTCCTGGACAGGCAAACAGACAGCCATACAGGCAGCATACTCTCTCCTAGTTAGGGAGACATATAGATGCACTGTCATTACTGCATCATCCTGGATAGGGCAAACAGCCAGCCATACAGGCAGCATACTCTCTCCTAGTTAGGGAGACATATAGATGCACTGTCATTACTGCATCATCCTGGATAGGCAAACAGCCAGCCATACAGGCAGCATACTCTCTCCTAGTTAGGGAGACATATAGATGCACTGTCATTACTGCATCCTCCTGGACAGGCAAACAGACAGCCATACAGGCAGCATACTCTCTCCTAGTTAGGGAGACATATAGATGCACTGTCATTACTGCATCATCCTGGACAGGCAAACAGACAGCCATACAGGCAGCATACTCTCTCCTAGTTAGGGAGACATATAGATGCACTGTCATTACTGCATCATACTGGATAGGCAAACAGCCAGATATACAGGCAGGCATACTCTCTCCTAGTTAGGGAGACATATAGATGCACTGTCATTACTGCATCATCCTGGACAGGCAAACAGACAGATATACAGGCAGTACCAGATTATCCTGACAGTGCAGGCACACTGGCGGAAATCATAGCTCGGTCACCTATGAATCCTAGAATGGAGACTTGACTGCCAGGACCCACACTCAGTCGGGGTACAAACCCTGCGGCGTCTGTCTCACCTGGCTGGCGCGTCCGACTCCGGCAGAGCCGTGAACCGGTAGCCCGCCAGCTCAAACGACTGCTTCTCAGCCTCGGCCTTGGCTTCGGCTGGCAGGTCCAGCGTTCTGTGAAGCAGCGGGAAATATTAACAATACATAACTGACTCACCAGTGGACTGACTGGCGCAGCGAGCACATTTATAAATAACGACACAATAATGACGCATTCTCATGACGAGTGAAATATGAAAGACCTGTTTATACGTTGCAATGATATTGTTGGTGTACTTGATAGGACACCATCATTGATTCCTTCCAGCAAAAATATGCATGTTAAGTGCGGGGCTTCTCGCGTAACGCTATGGGAAAATAAGTTGGCAATAACTTAACCCGCGATTCACTGGTTTCTTTTTAGCCCCCCCCCCCCCCCCGGAATATTAGGCATATCTCAACAACCAATGCAGATATAGACGCCAAACTTTTCAGTACCTTTCCGGGCAATCATTTTTACACCTTTTGTGCAAAAAAGAAGCAATTTCGTAAGAATTTTTCGAGATATAGTGAATTTAGTAACGTCACTAAACACAATTTTGACACCAAAATCAGCTAACTTTGCCAGGCCGTACAAATGCTACATTGAAGCAAAATGCAATCGAAAAACGCTAAAAGGTAGACAATTGCAAGGCTACAAACCAGCTATCTCGAAATTCCGAAAATTTTGGTTTTCACCCCAAAAATGTAAAAAAGCTTTTAAAATGTCCAGAAATCACATTTCGAACATAATAAAAAAACGGAATATATTTCAGATATCGACATATGGGCAACTACCATACCAAATTTCAAAATGATATCATCTTTTTGACTGACATGCATACTAAAATTATGGGTAAATCATGACGTCATATTTTGAAATTGCGTTTTTTTTGGCTTGTATTGACCAGATATAGACAAATAAATGCCAGCACTGTATTACTTAGATACAACTTATATAGAAACATGTTTTTTTCATTTCGGTTTATCAATTTCATATTTTGACCTTCAGTGACCTGAACTTGACACTAACTTCACGTAAATGAAGTAAGGTGGTAAAATGTCCTCACTATCGAATTTTACGCGTAAAAGCATCCATAAAACATGTGCTGCCTGACTTTCGCACATATTTTGTGTGTAGTGACCTTTTGTGACCTAACTTTGACCTTGATCGTTTCCAACAATCTCACTTTAGCTCATGTGGTCCTGCATCCATCCAAACTACATCCATTTTTGTCATAATTTCTTTGCTACGAAATGTTATATGTGCCATTGTCTGTGACATGACACCACAAAATGAATGTAACATGGTAGGCAAGGCTGTGAGAAGCATTGTTAAAATATTCAAACGGCTGTGCAGCAGTTGGTTCTCTGTTTCAGCTATAGATGTCTCTGTCTGTACAGCCCCGCGACGCTCAATGTTTGGCGGACTTTCGTGGCTCATCAATCACCGCCAGAATATTTACAGAACGTCATCCCATTATTTAGCACCCCTTTCCCCCACGAACCACCGCTCGGCCTCCGGCGAGAATCGCCTGTGGGCCGGACACCAACCTTCCCGGACGCCAGATTTGTCCCGTCAGCCGACCAGACCGCCCGCACCCTCCCCCTCCCTCCCCTACGGCAATGAAAGGGCCGCCACCGCCGGAATATCAGATCACTTGGGAGGGACTGACCAGGATGGGATCAAGTAATCCGCCATCAGCGACAATTTCTAGATAGAGCCGCCGCACCAACCCAAAAAAGGCTGGAGACGAGTGAGCAAGACCTGAGTGAGCAAGACCGAGTGAGCAAGGACCCTGACGGTTCACCTGGTCCCCCTGGATCGCGGTATGGTTGACGGCAGCTGGGGAACAAGAACGCATGGGCACAATATTCCTACCAAAGGTGGCATGGCGGCATCATTGGTGTCGAGACCAAAGCTGCTGTACTATGGGGTAAGGAATAAGTACTGTGTGGTATGTGCGCGCGCCTCACTCGGTCCAGTTCCAAACCACAAATGCACGGAAATTGGATTGACTCGCCCACCGCCATAGAAACGGATATTATTGTAAAAGGGTTCATGAAAGTGAAGGCGTGCACGGTGTTTACCAATACCACTTCCTCGCAGCGACGCCTGATGGTATCATCAACGATGACTTGATCTGGAAGTCAAATGTCGAAAAGTTGCCGAAAAACGTTCAATAGTTTCACTCGCAAAGGGGGACGAGAGACTGAGAACATTTTGTTTGGATGAAAACCTGAAACTAAAGCAGACTCATCATACTATAGTCAGGTTCAGTGTCAGCTGGCGTGCACCGGTGCACGGTGTTGCGACTTTTATGTCTGGTCCCCAAACGGCGAAGCCGTCCAGAGACCGGGTCTACTTTCATGCCGTGTTCTGGACAAGCAGAGTTGATCAAATAAAACTATTCTTTTACGAATGACTGTTGCCAGCAATTGTTGACCCTCGCAAATGCCGGAACATGACAATCAGAGAGCGGGCTTCATTTACGCACGCCCGGCATCTGCAGCCTGCTCAGTAAAACGGAAGCTAGAGTAGCAGAATAGTTCAGATTGGCACAAGGGCGGGTCCAGGGGGGGGGGGGGGGGCAACGGGCCATGCCCCCCTCTCAAGACCGTTCAAGGGGGGGGGGGGCAAACTATGTTTTGCCCCCCCCCCCCCAGACGTGAAGTCTAAACATGCCATATTTGCGTTTTTAGAACGGTACTGGTGGAAAATTTGGCCAAATTTGGCGGGCGCGCCGCTGCTTTTCCGCTATTCTCGAAAAACCTCAGGGGGGTGGGGGGGGGGCAAAATGACAAATGACCCCCACCAGGGCGAGGGTAATTTATAAGTTTAATAATTACCACGTTTACAGTTGTCCTTATTTCAATATTTCTATCCAGCACCATTTCGGTCAAGCAAGTCTACAATAAAACAATCGGTCCAAATCCATCCTTTTCACTGTAGGTCCTTGCCGTCCTTCCGGTTACAACGGCGGAGGCGGAGAGGATGTTCAGTAAGGTGGAGAAGACTCTATCCTTTCTCCGAACAACAATGACCGAGCTCCGGATGGAGGCACTGATCATGTGCGAAGTCCACCGCGAGACCTATAGGTCTGACTTAATTCACCTATACGGATGACATTATAATGTCATCCGTCGCGAAGTCGTTGACTTATTTGCGCGATCGGGAAGTGGCCAGCTATATTATTTCAGTCTGCCGCAGGTTTCTGCCATAGACTGTATGGCAGTTATATGAGAAATGCAGCGTTCACCGTGGTAGGTATCGGTTACTTCGTCTGCGTGTGTCGTATATATGCGCCCGCCGAGATGCGCCAATGGCCTCGAGGTCAGGGAGCAAGGACAGGTCAGGGAGCAAGGACATATTTTTTCAAGAATCTGACAACGGAAGTTGATCATCCTATCCGCATGCGGTGCATAGATGGGTAGCTAAAGTTTCTTTAAAGGGAAATAATGACCTTTTGATTTTGTTAGCAACAATTTCTTAGGCTACCGTTATGGTTTTAAAATTATTATATTTAAATTTAAGAATTAAATAAAATTACTCCCAAATTCAAAGTTGTAAGTTTGGAAAAAATACAAAACAAGTCATGAAGGTCATTGACAAATTCGTCCTTCCCTACCATTGTTTACATCAATTGCGGCATTTTTGGAGGCTCTGTGACGTTTCCGATCAAACTGAGCGCTGCTCGGACACACGCTAGTAGAGCTAGTAGCGCTTTTGTTCTCCATGGCAACCAGGCGTCAGCCAATCAAAAGCCAGAAAGGGAATACGTTCTAGCTTTTCATTGGCTCACGCCTGGTTGCCATGGAGAACGAAAGCGCTACTAGCGTTGCACTTTCAAGTGCTAACTCCATTTTTGTGGAAAAAGGTCATTATTTCCCTTTAAATGCACATTTAACCCGCGCACTGCAGGGGCTTTGCGCCGAACACGAATTGCAGGGGGGGTTGATTTCCGCCCCCCCCCCCCCCCCCCCCTGAGATCTCGAAAACTACGCAACGTAGCGAGAAGCGGAAAAAGGCATTTGATAGCTTCATACATGTTCTATCGAAAGTATATCAGTGTTTTTTTTAAAGTCAGATCAAAATTGAGGTCACCAGAGGTCATCAAAGGTCAAATTTTCCATTTTCCCCCTGTTTTAGGACATCGCTCCAGAAATTCCCATATATCTCAGAAACGATGATAGTTAGAAACAAACGGAAGAAAGCAAACGCCAGCCAGTGAAATTTGTAATCG
>JAXIVJ010005706.1:0-7500 GCA_036785665.1 Chirona hameri
ACACATACACATATACACATACACATATACACATACACATATACACATACACATATACACATACACATATACACATACACATATACACATACACATATACACATACACATATACACATACACATATACACATACACATATACACATACACATATACACATACACATATACACATACACATATACACATACACATATACACATACACATATACACATACACATATACACATACACATATACACATACACATATACACATACACATATACACATACACATATACACATACACATATACACATACACATATACACATACACATATACACATACACATATACACATACACATATACACATACACATATACACATACACATATACACATACACATATACACATACACATATACACATACACATATACACATACACATATACACATACACATATACACATACACATATACACATACACATATACACATACTACACATATACACATACACATATACACATACACATATACACATACACATATACACATACACATATACACATACACATATACACATACACATATACACATACACATATACACATACACATATACACATACACATATACACATACACATATACACATACACATATACACATACACATATACACATACACATATACACATCCATACACATATACACATACACATATACACATACACATATACACATACACATATACACATACACATATACACATACACATATACACATACACATATACACATACACATATACACATACACATATACACATACACACATATACACATACACATTACACATACACATATACACATACACATATACACATACACATATACACATACACATATACACATACAACATATACACATACACATATACACATACACATATACACATACACATATACACATGCACCTATACACATACCATATACACATACACATATACACATACACATATACACATACACATATACACATACACATATACACATGCACATATACACATACACATATACACATACACATATACACATACACATATACACATACACATATACACATACACATATACCTACACATATACACATACACATATACACATACACATACCATACACATATACACATACACATATACACATACACATATACACATACGCATATACACATACGCATATACACATACACATATACGAACATATACACATACACATATACACATACACATATACACATACACATATACACATACACATATACACATACACATATACACATACACATATACACATACACATATACACATACACATATACACATACACATATACACATACACATATACACATACACATATACACATACACATATACACATACACATATACACATACACATATACACATACACATATACACATACACATATACACATACACATATACACATACACATATACACATACATACACATATACACATACACATATACACATACACATATACACATACACATATACACATACACATATACACATACACATATACACATACACATATACACATACACATATACACATACACTATACACATACACATATACACATACACATATACCCTACTGAACCCTACTTTAGCCAAGCTAAGTAGCTGTTGGATAGCTCTGTTGTTTTGTGTATTTTTTAGCAACCACATTATATTTAGATATAAGGATTAGATATTTAGTTTTGTGGATCGTTTAAGTATTATTTTTAAGCATTCATAGTTAGCTGTTACCTCTTACTTGCTTTTTAAAGGACTTTTCATTCTAGCTTGTGTGCGCCAAAATTGTCTTAGTCTTATTTTTGTGTTATTAGTTGCAGGGTTGGATAAGTAGATTTTTAGAAAATTAGGGATAATTAAGGTGTATTTAGTATTCAGTTTATTTAACGATTAGATATTTAGTCTAGTATTAGGTGCACTCATAGCTGATTTGTGTTACTAGCTTTACCTAGATCTAGTTAAGGTTTAGAAGAAGAAAAAACAAAAAAAAAGAAAGAAAAAAGTTAAGTTAAGTTAGTAAAGTATTGAAAAGTGCATAGTACCTAAGGTTATATACCTAAGTTACTAGTGTATTCAAAATGAGCATGACTAGGATGCAGGCGAAGGTAGCAGAGACTAGAGGCCCTCCAGGCTAGAGTAGCGAGCTTGAGGCGCAGTTAAGTAAGTGTAGGTGTAGAAATGAGCCGCAAGAGGGTGTAGGCTCCTGACCAAGGAACGTATGCGCAGATTGTGGTTAGGGGGTCAGAAAAGGAGCCTACAGGATCAGGGACCAGTGGTAGTTCTGATAGGGGCATAAGGAGGAGGATAAGGCAAAGGTGGATAGTGCGGCTGGGGTTTGGAAGTGTGTTGAGGGTCACGTTTCTGGAGACCCAACATTGTGGAAAGTAATGCTAGGGCCACAGACAGTAAGGATGAGGAGGGGTGCTGGGTAATGGAGGGTGGTAGCAGAATCTGGAGGAGGAAGAGGGAAGGGGATCAGGAGGGATGGACAAAAGTTCAGGGTAGAGTCAGGCAGTACAGCCCCAGGGAACATCAGCAGGTTACACTAGCAAATAGGTTCAGTGCGTTAGAGTCAGCAGCTGAAAGTGACAAGGTACAGATTCAGCATTTAGTGGTTGGGGACTCAAGGGTAAGGCCCCTTAAGGCGAACATTCTGTGGAAGAGGGACAAATGTATAGTTAAACCGGGGGCAAAAGTAGTTGATATGGGCCCTGTCATTGAGGCAGAACTGGGTAGGAGTAGCCGGAGACAGTTATAATACAGGTGGGGGTGAACAACATAGGACCTAGGCAGAGTGTGAGAATAGTAGCGGAGTACCGGAGCCTGCTGCAGAGGTTGAAGGAGTCCAGGAAACCAGTCATTGTGACTGGCATCCTCCCTCGCTGTGGAGCCAGTGAGGAGTGGTACTCGAGAGCTCTGTCTGTGAACAGCTCAGTTCAGAACTTATGTTCAGCTATGGGGCTTAGTTATGTAGACTTATGGGATCAGTTCTATGAGTGGCATAATACTATATGAAGGATGGGCTTCACTTATCGGATGAGGGGGGCAAGGGCTTTGGAGATGCCTACAGAAGTGTCATTCAGGGAAACTAGGTTGGAGGGGGGTGTTCAGGGACGCTAGTACTAGGGCATCAGGAAGTAAGCATTGGTAGAAGTTCATGTCAGAATAGGATCAGTAGATCATAATTCCCTCAGAATTAGTAGAGTCAGCTCAAGTATAAGATCACATGTGTGTTGCTGAATGCCCAAAGTATTAGGTCTAAATTTGATGAGTTTGAGTGTTATGTTGCCCTTGAAAAGCCTGATATCATTTGTGTAACCGAGACATGGGTTAGTGAGGGTATAATAGGGATAGGCTACAGGATTTCGAGTTACAAGGGTATAACATGTTCTCATACTGCAGAGAATCACGGCAGGGAGGCGGAGTGTTTGTATATGTAAATAGCTTGTACTGCACTACTAGAGTGATGATTCTAGTAAAGTAAAAGAAGTAGAATCATCTGGCTTGACATTAAAATTGGTACAGGAAACAGAGGAAGGATGAGGATAGGTGCATTTTACAGACCAGGGAATCTTCCAAGGAACTCCAAGCTGAAACAGACCAAGATATTTGTGAGGAAATACGTAGGAACTTTCGGGCTCAGTGTCTTATTATGGGAGATTTTAACTTAAGGGGATACGAAAGTATAGCAGAGGAAACAAATGAGTGTAGGTTGTATAGGCAAAACTTTGAAGAGGAGCTTTTCATGCATCAGTTTGTAACAGAGCCAACCAGACATTGCTCCATTCTAGACCTTGTATTCTCAGACAACAGTGATCTAGTTAGTGACATAAGTATTTGTGCAGGTCTAGGAACCAGTGATCACAATATGGTTAAATTCAATATCTCATCAGAAATGAGGCCCAAAGATAACCTTATTATGGTTCCAAACTTCAGCCGGGCTGATTTTGATGGTATTAGAAATGACCTCGCACAGATAAAAATGGAACGTTGAGTTGGCAGGTTTAGATGCATGTGAGGCCTGGAATGTTTTCAAAGCTAGATTAAGCCAAATTCAAAATCGGCATATACCCCTCAGGCACAAACGTAACAGAACCAAGGCAATCCAGTTTGCTTACCCAGAAGTAAGGAGTGCTATACAAGCTAAAAGAAGTGCATTTGGCATTTTTGAAGGGATCTTCACTAGATATAAATCAGAAGGCCTACCAGAATGCAAGAATTCAGTTAAGAAAAAGGTCAGAGCAGCTAAAAGGGCAAAGGAACTTGATTTAGCTAGACATTGTAATGCAGATAGTAAGAAGTTCTCAGTTTTTATAATTAAGTACAGTTTCCAAAAATATAGGTCCATTTAAGGTAGATGATGTGTTAGTTAGCAAGGACAGTGAAATGGTTGAAGTGCTTAATGATCAGTTTCAATCTGTCTTTACTATCGAGGACCAGAGTAGTATTGCAGCACTTCAGCCTGAGCTAGAGACAGAGGAGACTATAGGAGAGCTAGGTGGCATAAGTAGTGAACTTGTTCTAGAATATCTAAAGAAAGTAAGGCCTAACAAGGCAGAAGGACCTGATGAAATCCATGCTAGACTTTTAAGAGAATCTGAAAGGGAGTTGTCGGTTCCATTAGCCATAAATATTTTCTAAATCACTTGCAGATAGTAAAATTCCACTTGATTGGAAAAAGAGCAAATGTTGTTCCTATTTCATAAAAAGGGAGATAGAAGTAAAGAGGAAAACTATAGACCAGTTAGTCTGACCTCATTAGTCTGCAAGGTGCTTGAATCAATCATCAAAGATAAGATTGTTGAATTCTTGGAGCAAATGAACTCATCAAAGATACACAGCATGGCTTTAGGAAGGCCGTTCTTGTTTAACTAATCTTCTGGAGTTTTTGGATGTTGCAACAGATAGCGTTGATCAGGGTAAACAGCTAGATGTAGCTTTTCTTGATTTCAGTAAAGCATTTGACAAAGTCCCCCATACAAGACTGGGGTTGCAACTTAAAATTCATGGGATCAGGGGCAAGATTCTGGATTGGATAGAAACGTGGCTTTCAGGACGCCAGCAAAGGGTTATATGAATGGGTGCCAATCACAATGAAGGAGGTTCTCAGTGGGGTTCCACAGGGCTCAGTCCTGGGCCCATTGCTTTTTATAATATTTGTGAATGCAATTGAGAACAGTATAGACAGCAAAGTCTTGAAATTTGCAGACGATCTAAAAGTTGTAAGGATTATTAGAGGAAAACATGATCAGGATGTTTTTCAATCAGATCTGGACAAGCTAGTTGAGTGTCTGAAGGCATGGGCAGATGAAATTCAATTTGAGTAAATGTAAGATTATGCACGCTGGACGGGTTAGCAGTAAACATAGGTATGAAATGGGGTGGCAGAAAATGGAGCAGATTGAAAGGAAAGAGATTTAGGTGTCGTGGTAAACAATAGACTATCAGCGTCAGACCAGGTTGTAGAAGCTAGGAAAAAGGCACTTAGAATGCTAGGGGCCATTAACAGAAATGTTTCCTACAAGAGTGGAAAGGTAATAACAAAACTGTATTGTGCATACGTTAGACCACATTTGGAGTATTGTGTACAAGCTGGTCTCAACATATGAGAAAGATTGCTGGTTGTTAGAAAGAGTTCAAAAAAGGGCAACAAAAATGATTAATTGTCTTGGTAGTTTACCTTATGAAGATAGATTAAGGAAATTGGGTATGGTTTGTCTTAGATATAGAAGTGGCTAAGAGGAGATCTAATTGAAGGTCTTCAAATTTTGTAAATAGTCAGGCATTCTGGATATTAGGTATGGGTTTGGATGGTTCAATAGGGAAAATCGTAGGTAGAGGTCATCAGCATAACTCATAGTGAAACAAAGTAGGACTAGGCTGACGACAGTCATTTTTCAGAGGGTTGTATGACATTGGATAGCACCAGGGGATGTCGCTGATGGCAGTGACTCTTGCGTCTTCAATTAGAGTAGATAATACTTTACAGAGAAGGGATTAGTTCATAAATACTCGTGGGATTAGCCTTCTTTTATGCAGGTAGAGTGAGGTGGTTGAAGGGGCGAGACTGGTGGAGGGGGGGGGGATGGGGGGGGGGGGGGCAGACCTCGGATGGGCCAAGAGGCTCTTTGTTTCTTTTTTATGTCTTAGTATACACTTACACATATGTTGTCTCATTTCTCTGTTTATGTCTATATACTCATACACATAATACACATACACATATACAATACACATATACATAGAATACACATATAGCACATACACATATACACATAAACATATACACTACACATATACACATACACATATACACATACACATATACACATACACATATACACATACCATATACACATACACATTATACACATACACTTACTATACACATATACACATATACACTTACTAATACTCATATATCATATACACATACACTATATACACTATACACATATACATACATACACATATACACATACACATATACACATACACATATACACATACACTATACACATACACATATACACATACACATATACACATACAGTACACATATAACACATACACATATCACATACACATACACATACCATATACATCCATATACACATACACATATACACATTCACATATACACGATACACATATACACATACACATAATTACACAAACACATATACACATACACATATATCACATACACATATACACATACATATACATCATACACATATAAACTATACACATATACACATACACATATACACATACACATATACACATATACACATACACATATACACATACTCATATTAACATACACATATACACATATACACATGTACTCATATACACATACACTATACATACACATATACACGATACACATATACACATACACATATACACATATTCATTATAACACATACACATATACACATACACATATACACACACATATACACATACACATATACACATACACATATACACATACACATATACACAGTACACATATACACATATACATCATACATCATTACACATATACATATACACACATATACACATACACATATACACATACACATATACACATACACATATACACATACAATTTACACATACACATATACACATACACATATACACATACACATATACACATACACATATACACATACACATATACACATACACAGATACACATACACATATACACATACACATATCACACATACACATATACGATACACATACTACAATATACATATACACAGTATTACACATACACATATACACATACACATATACACATACACATATACACATACACATATACACATACACATATACATAACACTGACTCACACATATACATACACATACACATATACACAAACACACTAAACA